>SNQJ01S0033697.1:55377-83103 GCA_010110895.2 Picea sitchensis | reverse complement strand
ACCAATATACACAAGCATATGGTGATAATATATAATGTTAGCATATAAATTAGCATAATCCATTAACATACATGAAAAATACGCCCATGGAATAATAATTCAAATATTTGCAAGATATCAATTCAACGAGAAAAGAGTATTTCTATTAAAATGATCAACATAAGTATATAGATGAAAAACTTCTGTAACGACACATCGGAAATGAGAAAGTAAGTCCCTCCACCTGGGCCTCCACCACTTCAATCCTCCACCAAAGGAAAGCTTATATAAAGGAGACAATGAGGTTCTCCATCAAAGAAGGAAGAGCTTGGGGGCTGAACAATGAGTTCAGAATTTTAAGGATAAAGAGTGCAGACTCAATGTGAAGTGAAATTTCTCCAGAGTATCTTTTCTCTCAAAAGTTGAATTCTCTCTTCTTCCAAGGCTTGGATATGGTTCAATTTATATCCTTCAAGTGGAACTGAAGGGTCGAGTTAGAGCGTTTCCAGTATATGGAAGGTCAAGGATCATGGATCTTATGACGTGACATGGAAACCTGACATAATTTTTAATTTTGAGCACCAAACCAGATGTACTCGGGCTGTAGTGGCGCAACCGGCATATACGCTTGCTATCTAACTGGTAGGGTGTGTATATGTGGAAAAATGTTCTTTTTTTTCTCTGTAAGTACAAAAGGGGACTTCAAATCTGCATAGGGAAATGGAAAGGCCATCCAAGAAATTTGAATGGGGTGAGGAAAAGTTTTCTATAACAGATGCCCGCTAATGTGTGAGGTCAGAGGAGTATCTGCGATGGCTGAAATAAATTATAATTCCCAGAAGTGGAGTAATGGAGACTCAGCTGGAAGTGCTAGTTACTCATGAGAATATTACAATCCATAATGACTTTGTACACATGGCTGCTAATTTGAATTACACTGCAGATCCATGTGGAAATATACCAAATAGTTGTTCATGGCCATGAATAGGAAATACAAAGTAGACACATGCCATAGGCTGACATAGTCACAAACAAGGGCCCAATGGAATTCAGTCTCAAAATCAATCTGAAGATATTTGTATACAATTGAGTACAATCTGATCTCCCATGATCACTGAAGTCATATAGGTATTGGTCCAATGAAAGACAACAACGAAATATGAATGTTGCTACTGTAAGCTAGAGGTCTTCTACACTATCCCCCGAAGGTGCAAGTCTACATCATGTGAATAGAGGAGTTAATGTCAAACACAATGAGACTTTGTTTGATTACCAGTCATTAAGGTATACCGTTAACAAAATCGAGACAACATACCGATAATGAAAGTAGGTATCAAGGCACTGAGTACATTCTTACAAGTGTGAATAAGGGTGTTGAGGTCGAACACTTGAAGAATCTATTGATCATGAGACATTGATTTATTCCCAACATGTCGATGGCGGGAGAACTTGCCACTGATGACTACAAGCCTCTAGGTACTCATAGGACTCTAGGTCTCATTTCTAGAATAGATGAGTCGAAGTCGATGGAAGGAGACCTGCTGAAAGGAGAGCATTAGGGAATATCTCATTAGTCAACATGAGGTACAAAGCAATAGCTTGATGATTAGGAAGATCTCGGATGAATAGGATGTTCACGAACCAATGACCCTGTGTGTCTTTCGCATGCACCAGATGCAATAAGTGCAAAAAAAAGACCCTTTGAATAACAACCAATAAGGAAGACTGCCAACAAAGGCGAGGAAACCATCAATAAGGCTAATGGCATCCAAGAAATTACATGAATCCCAATGTGTGAATATATTTCTTTCCGTCGAACACAGGGAAACCCCCAGTCAACGTCCAATGAGGAGATGTTGATTGTTGGGTTCAAGGTTACCTACCCATAATGAAAGTAGGACTAGGGTGCATGGTAGGACTAAAACTTCATGTGACTCTAAGACACACTGAGGGTATGGATGACATGCAAAGTCAAGAGTTCTGAGAAATGGTCGACACTGTCTTATAGACATCCTTTGAACAAGAAAATGAGATATATGGATAACTTAGGAAACAGAGACTTGATGATAAAGCTTCGTGATGCAGGAGGCATCAACGAACTCTCCATAGGGACTAGAAGAATAACCAGTCGGAGGAGTAAACTCTAAGTAACGAGCTCAACTTCCTAAGGTCATACTAAACCCAAAATTTGGATGACAGTGGACTCAAAATTTTGTGCTCTGTTCAAAGGCGACATGACTGCTGCCAATATGAGATAATATTGTTTTCCCTCCCGTCTTTTTTGTTTTTTCATAGGCAAATAAATGCTATGATACAAGAGAGGAAACAAGTGTCGCGAGTAAGCAACTAGCTCCAAACAATGGAACATACCTATGCTCAATGCAACGAAGTGCATGTGGGGCATGTACACTCAGGGGAATGTTTCCTCTTAGGGTATAAGGTGTCAAGCTGCAAAGGATATAAACAAGGCTCTGCTTGGCTGGTGATGAAAATTGCTGAGGTAAAAGGCTTATAACGAGAAAGCGAGAACCAACAATAGGCTCAATACTGCAAGAAAGATAATGGAATGCAATTACAACTTAACTCCAAAGAATGTCCTTTTTCATAGATTTAGTCCCCTAGGCCCAAAAAAGTATAAAATAATACCTAGGAGAACTCTTCTAGCCAATGTTGACTAGAGTGCTCCTTTTTCGTAATTAGTCTACTTGGTCTGAAAAAGGGTTAAACTTACACAAAATAGACATCCTTTCAAATCCATTTAACGAGTGTGAAAGAGACAAGTTCACTCGTCAATATTTTCACTTTTTTAGAGAGTCGGAAAAGAGCTTAAACAAGACTTGAGGGGGGGGGGGAGTCCCATAGGTGAAGGTAAGAATGCTTGTGAGTAAGAATATGAGGTTTGAATGAAAAGTCATATCAGAACTATAAGGAACTCTCAATCCTATGGAATAAATTTTGCATGGGCACCAAATGGCATAAAGGTTCTAGATAGGGCACCCATGTTTCGTAACCCTTTACCACTTAATAACGACACTTCTAGTAGAAATAAGAAGGTTTTGTGTCACTAATAAATGGGTTCATACCTAAGGCATATGGATCATAGTCATAGGACAATGCAATAATGAAAAATGGAGTGACCACCTATCCTATATGATGGTAAAAGAAAATACTTGCCAAAGTCACGAACATGCGGTATGACACTAGAAACTGCAAAATATCCTAGACAAAACCACCAAAACCAACTCTTTCCACTGTACTATTAGTCCATAAGGTCAAAAATTAGCCCAAACTATATGAAGTGGGTAAAAAAATTCTACTAATAGTAAAAAATAGACTATTTACCATACCGTTTGAGTTTTTTCACCCACATAGTGCATTTTAGGCCATTTTGCTCACGATCTTCAAGTATCGATTGCGGGAGCTATGATCAATGGAATTAGCAACCATCTAGACCAAGTAAGTGCCCTTCTCCTCCTCTTCATTTTTAGTGGTTTAAAATTCAAATTTAGTACTCATTTTTTTATTTTTAGATGGCGCAAAATGTAAACTAGGGTGTACGCGAGTGATGGTTCATTGGGTCACGTACATGGAGGCATGTACGCTGTAAAATCAAATCCTGACCATGTTTATGTGGCCCTACATGTGACTTTTAACATTATAGCCTGTGTACAAGTCCGCAAACAACTTTTTTATAAAATTTAACTCAAAAAATGACTTTCCTTTGGCAGGATAGTGCTTGAATGGAGGGAGAGGGAGCATGAAGAGGTAGATGCAACAGTGGAAAGGGATGCAGGAGCCCAACTAGCTTTAAAAAAATGGGGGATTTATAAATTTTGGGCTCTCAAAGGAATGAGGGCTCAAGTGAGGTTACTCCATATGCTCGTAAACTATTGGGATCAAAAGACAGAGGCCTTCAATCTCGATGGGAAACCATTGAGGATTGAAGTAGACGACATATATTTCATCACACGACTATCTTGTCGGGGCAAGGTAGTGAATCTAAAGGACCTGGGGGATGGGGGTGGTATGACCATGGAGGATTACATTGCCACCCACTGTGTTGCAGACACAGTTAAAGTAGGGAGCCAAATCCCCATCAAGGCGATCGAGAACCTAAGTTTAAAGATCGTCGTACTTGTTCTTACACGGATCTCGGGGTCGGACTCATTGCACCAGGCCTCAAGGCCATTCATTTTCTATGCGGTGGAGTGTTTACGACCCACTGTTTATGACTAGTCTACCTCACTGCTAGATAACATGAGGTGCTAGCTGACATATTGCAAATAGGGAAGAAAGATAAACTTCAGATTTGCATCTATTTTGTGTAGTTTTTTCTTTGAGCAGGTTCCAAGCTTGAGCCCTAGAGTAGAGATCATTCCACACAGACTGTTGGGTATGTGTTATATTCTTTGCACAAGTAGTTGTGTCTGAGTGTATGTGTCGGGCGTGCAGGGGGGAGGATGCCCCCCGCACGGGCATTCGGGGGTAGCGTCCCCGAGAAAAAAAAATCTTCCTCAGGAAACATGTCATATATTTAGGTGGTTTTTCGGTAGATGGTTTCTTTGTCGATGGTTTTCTATTTTCGATTAAGGAATTAGGGTTTTGGACTGATCCAGGTCATTGGGTTAGGGTTTTGGATGTGTTATAGCAAGATTTTCCTCACCATTGCTATCTTGCACAGAGGGCCTTTTTCCATTTCCCTGTGCAGACTTATCATCCTTTTTTGACAAATCCAGAGCCAAAAATAAACATTTTTCCACATATATGCGCCCTATCAGCTATACAACAAGCGTATACGTAGGCTTCTCCACTATAGCCCGCGTACATCGAGATTTGTGCCAGAAAATACAAAAATGGAGTTGGGTTTCCATGTCACGACAAGAGATCTCTTATCCTTGGCCTTACATATACTAGAAATGTTCCGACTCGGCCCTTCAGTTGCATTTTGAAGGCTATAAGAGGACAATTTTGAGTTATGGAAAAGAGGAGAAAGCATTCAACTTTGAGAGCAAAGTTACTCTGGAGAAATTAATTCATATTGAGTCTGCATCCCTTTGTCCCTCAAGTCTGAACACAATGTTCAACCCCCAAGCTCTTTCCCTATTGTTGAGAGAATCTCATTGTCTCTCTCTTTTGAGCTTGCCTTTGGTTAAGGATTGAAGTGGTGGAGACCCAGCTGGAAGGAACTTGGTTCCTTGGTTTCTAACCATGCCGACACAAAAGTCTATAATGTTAACACTTATGTTGATCAATTATTAATAGAAATACTCCTTTCCCGTTCTATTGGTATCATGCAAATATATGATTATTATCCATGTGCATGTTTGTAATGTTTATTAATGGATTATGCTAACTGATGTGCTAACCCCTTTACATTGTCTCTATATACTTTCTTTGCTTGTTTGTTAAGAACTTATTGCATGTATAAAGCTTTGGGTCGAAGTGCTCAACGGTGGAACATCATCAAACGTTGGATCAAGGTAGGCCTCTTTGTTATCTTGCACATTAGTTTATATAGCATACAATGGAATTGAGTTGATTTCTGCAGTCATACCTGTCTGTTGTGGTTTACCCTTGGCCATAGAGAGTTTTTCCCTCTTTTTCCTTTGTGTTTCTTGTCGTATCATTGCTTGGCAGATTCTGTTCACTCAGAGTCTGAGTTTTCATCCTTTTTTCCCTTGTCTGGCCTTGTTTTAGAGCTTGTATGCTCCTTTTTCCTTGACAGTCACGTACACACATGTGTTGCATCTTTGCAAGCTGCGTATATACGCACTATTCTTCGGAACAGTCACGTATACCACTTTTCCTTGCTTGTTTGCTTGGTTTAGTGACTGTTGGGTGATTTTTGATGTTTGTTGAGCCTTCTTAGGTCTCTGTAGTGCTTGTTGAGCTTCTCTGGGTTGACAGGAAGCCTGTTGAGAGTTGAATTTATAGGCGTAGTCTTTCTCATTGTTTTTCATTTTTCGGTTTGTCCTTGAACCTTGGGTTGTTTGCTTCTTCGCTTGGTATTCTGCTTGAGTTATTTCATTTATACACAGTATAATTTATATATGAGGTTGCTTTTCAGTCCATGTATTTTCTCTTTAATATATTGAAAATACAAAAAAATAGGCATTTTGCATTGGATAACATTTTTGTCTTTGAACCTTTATCATTAGCTTAGTAAATTTAGTGAAAGATTGCATTTTACTTCTGAATTGCAGAGTTGAAATTGAAAATTGTACTGTTTTTATTAGCATATCATTCATTAAAAAGTTAAAGGTAGACTTTGCATTATATTCATATTTATCTTTTGCAGAGTCATAACATCTTGAGTTTCATTTCCATACTCCTTTGAGTAATCACGATCAATAAAATTTATGCTTTAAACTAAAATTGATTAGTCATGATTTTATTTTTAGGGTGCACAAACTAGCCTAGGATTTAGTGCCTTGGAATAGGATTTTGTGAGTAAACTTCTCCAAGGAAATTAAATCAACATATGTGTTTGAGACAGGGAGTTGAGAAGTCCATTGTATAATTGGTAATATCAGGAGGCTCCGCTCACATCGGAGTTAATCACGAGGTTGTCCAAAGTTAGTTGAAGGGATAACCCCTAGATACTCGCCTAGCGTCAAAGATATTTTTGTGGATTTATTCGTATTTGGGGATCTTACTAGTACCCATACCTCTGTGAGAGGCAGTGCTTTCAAGGTTTCAATATTTGCTACCCTTCCCATACGGTGATCCAGACTTATGACTGCTCGCCTGTGCATCAGTTATACAATGGTTTATTAGTTGCTTGACTTAGGTATCTCATAGGTTACTTGCAGGGGTTATTCTGGTTGTATCCTGGGTCAGATAGAGGTCGGACAACACACAACATTTATGGAGGATTACCTCTCCGGGGGGATCTGACCAACTGGTTGTTAATCCCACGAGGGCCTCTATAACTGATTCTGTTACCTCCAAACTTTAGCAGGGAGTCTCATGTCCCTCTTGGACGAGGCATACCTTCTTTAGCGAGGGAGGCCACTTAGCCACTTTAGCCCATTTGCATGCATATTGGTTGTTTGACTTTTTGGTATTCTCTTTGATTACTAGTTGTCCTTAGGATATATTTGTATTTTGTAGAGTCATAAGTCATCATGGAGTCGGACTAGCCTCCCCGTTGGTCTCATCGGTTGCTACAGTTACCACCGGATTTTGGGTTCTTGCCTTCTAAAAGGTGTAGAGTTTGTAGAAGTGGTACACACACATCCACCTTTAAGACTTGTAGTTCCACAAGGATGAGTATTGAGTTTAATCTTCAGAACACTGGGAGTTCTTCAACTCCTATACCCACTATAGTTAATGGCACCCCTTCGACTAATGCAACCGCTACAGTTGCAGTGTCGGAGGCTTATACCAGTACTATGGCTCAGCCTGTAGTTAATGCTTCATCTCTTGCATCAAAACCCTTTTGGGGGTTTTGATCACTCGTCGGGTTACAATTTTTACTCCATCCCTGTGGATTCTAGTCCATTTTCTTATGGTATGCCTAACTTCACGTCGCAGTTTTCAACTTGCATCCTAGTTGTTGGCCCCAACGCTAGCCTTGAACTTGGGGGCACTACACCTCCTTACAGTCCTTTTTCATTTGGTGGTTCTCATATTCCCCAAATGAATCCTAATTTAGGAAGTGTCCCTTTTCTTAACCCTAGGTCTAATCCTTCTACAGCTGGATGGAACAACCCAGCTGGCGGACAAGTTTCACCTTACATCCCTATCCCCTCAGTGTCGATTCCAACCAATACTTTTGGCATGACTAATCCACTTCAATCCTCCGGATTCCCACCTGGAGGAGGTGAGTCTTACAGTTTGGGCAACCCCCAACCTGGATCCAATCCGGTTGAGGGGAATTTTCAAAACCCTCAGCTTAGATCTAATCCAGTCAGGGGCAATTTTCATAATCCTTATGAGAACGTTCCTGCTGGAATGATGCCCAACCCATATTATACAAATCAGCCCAGAGGAGGTCCTTATAATTCTGGACAGGGTTTTGGTCCTTACCAAAATTTTGGATGGAATGCAGTTCCCAACACACAATCATTCGCAGGAGGGTGGGTCCAGATGTCACAACCCCATCTCCCTTTTCTAGCCATGCTTAATCTGCCAGACTTGTCTAAGTTAATGAACGACCTGGTGAGCCATGATCCCACATGGCCTCCTGTCCCCACCAAACTTTTGTCAGACATTCCAAAGTTTGAAGGTAATAATGGTGAAGACCCTGGTGATCACGTCACTACTTTTTACCTTTGGTGCTCATTGAATTCTCTGAACCATGATTCTATTAGATTGCGATTATTCCAACGCACTCTCATTGGAGTTGCGTCACAATGGTATATTGAGCTACCTAAGGGGACATATGGATCATTCCATCAATTGGTGACAACCTTTCTCAACCACTTTCAATTTCCCATTCATTACGATGTCGGCCTTGAACTTTTGTCGACTCTATGCTAGGGTATCGACACTCACATCTCGGATCATATCCAGGAATGGTGTAGACAGAAGCAGTTGATTAAGGCTCCTATACCCCTGGCCTTTCTTCTAGAATGGTTCCTAAAGTATTTACACCCTCCTATCTCGAAGGATGTTTCTACTTCCAGGGTCTTCAACAAGGAAGAAGCTATCTTTAGAGCCCAACAACTCGATTTGATATATGCTCAATCTGGGATGTTATATCACCTTCTTCCGAACGCACCATATCCAAATCACGATCCTAAAAAGAAGCTCGGACCTCATGTCGATGGCACTGTAGGGTCCGCCAATGTAAAGTCCACAGACTCGGCAACGAAGTCTGTTGATCTGCATCCTTCAAACCCACCCAATCGACAGATGTACATTCTGTGCAATCATCAAAAAAGCCAAAAGGTGACCAGCAACCAGATGGGAATAAAAGGAAAGGTCGAAACAATCATAAGGGTTGGAAGAATAACAATAAAACTAAGGACAAAGACAATAATGGGAGATAGAATCATAATGTTGGAGAGGGAAAGAAAGAGAAATGTAAGGTGAAGTTTCCTTGTAAACTTTGTACCAATGACCACCTTACACATTTATGCCCCAAACTCGTGGAGGCTGTGAGGCTTTTAAATATACCGCCCGCTGTGCTAACAAATCCATTCGCACACAACCAACACTTAGCCTCGAGCTCTTCGAACGTTGAAAATGTGTTCGGTGGAAGTCAAAACCCACCATAACAAGATGGAAACTTGGTTTGTATCAATATGGTCGATGGAAAAATAGATATAGCCATCCACTCTCGAGATTATAGCTCTTCAAAATCTAGTACCAATCTAGAAGCTCCTCCTCCCCCTCCAGAGATGAACTTACAGATTGAGAAACCAGATCCACCACCTCATATTACGAAAGGACTACTTAAGCTCTCTACCCACAAACCTAATGCTAGAGCCACCCAGAACTACTCTATTGTTGAGGATCTGGGCCAAACCCCTTGCGCGATGGTGTCTTTGGAGGTACTCCAGATGTGTCCATCACAAAGGAATACCGAATACCTTACTCTCTGCCTTAGGAGCTCTAGAACCTAGTGGCTCGAAAATTATCAAGTTTGACGTCACGAATGTGAAGCCTCGCTTACCTTACCATGTGGCTTTCCAAATCCACGTGGAGTATTCCAAGTATACTATCAAATGAGCAGTCATTGATGAAGGTGTTGCCACCTACGTGATGTCCTTGGTCTGTTGGAAAGCTCTCTGTTCTCCAGCCCTTTCCAAGTCGTCGAACATGTTGACTGCATTCGATGGTCATTCCTTCTACCCTCATGGTATTCTCCCCACCTTTTCGGTCCAGTTAGGTGGGAAGACGGTAGAGGTGGAGGTAGAGGTAGTTGATGCACCTATTGATTATAACCTGTTACTAGGTCACAATTGGACCTATGCTATGGTCGTTGTCATATCGTCCATCTTACATGTACTTTGTTTTCCTCATCAAGGGGAGATCATGACTATTGACCAGTTATCCCTTGCGTACTCTAGTCCTAATGCATCTGTTGGACCGTCGATCCCCATGATCGAAAATTCTCAGCCGACAACTGAGAATATCGGTGTCGGAATGTATTCTTCCCTCATGGGTACTTTCGACTTCTTCGCACCGGTTCACCACATTTATGCCATGTCTAGTAGGCCCGCTTCTGCAAGGAGGTCCATTCCTTTTCACACTTCTTATTTTAGTGGCCCTACCTTATTCAAATTCATCCTGTGAAGTAAATTTGCATGATGGCATGGCCATGCCACTATCAGTAGCAGGGATTGTGTATCAAGTTTTTCTTGACTCTTCCGTCGATCCTGATCCTGTTACCTCCCAGACGGACGAGGATGATCCATTTCTTAGGCTTGTATGGGGCACCTCGTTATCTTGTTCACATGATTTCCTAGATGAGAGTTTTCCTTCGGACAAAGCCATCCTCAAAGCCATGAACGGTTCCGAGAGACCTTGGGATGACATGCATCATTGATCTTATTTTCTCCCAAGTCTTGAAAGAATCGAGCAAGATGACTTTCGGTCTACCCTGAGTGAGATAGTCGGTCACGTCGTAGTTCCACTTGATACGCACGACATTTGTGCCGAAGGAAATATGGCGAGTATTTCTCTTACCGTCTCGATTGATATCTTTCGTACCCTTGGCAAGATTGAGAATGTAAATATAGGTGCGGATTGTTCGCCAAAATAAATTTTGATCTACACCGATCTCTTCAAAGAATTTCGAGATGTATTTGCTTGGTCATACAAAGAGATACCAGGGATCGACCCTCGGATTGTCGAACATGAGATTAGAACTTATCCAGATGCTAAATGTAACACACCCCGACCACCAACAGGCCGGGGAATGCCACTACTCAGACACTTAACTTAGTTTTGACAACATATTGTAACGCACCCAGTATTTAACTGATCTATGTCACATAACTTTTTCTCTTCAATCTACGTATATACACACACAGACATACATACATACAATGTTCTAGCGGAAGCTTCTTATATACAACATAAACAAATGGTTGCATTCTGTAAATGTATGATTTTAGGTTGAATTAATAGTAAACACAGACATGCAATGCATACAGGGTATACCCTTAAACATACAGACAACTATGCTCACACAAGCCATAAAATCCATAAAATAACACATAAATAACAATGTAGCATATAAAATCATCACATAACCGGTACTTATCTTAGTGAGAATGTCACCAACTGCGTGCAAACTGCCCACGAAACTCCCAGCCTTAGACTACATTGTTCATCACTCTCAACAGTGAGTCACCCCCGAACTGGGACTAGACTCCACCCGGGAAAGGGATTCCTAACCAGGCTAAAGGATCATGGTCAACCAAAAAGACTCCCTCTCAGGTGTTCACTCAACCACAGCCTACAACCTCTCCTTCCCCACATGCATGTCCCACCCAAGGAAGTGTGCCCCTTCTCTACTCAACAGTCCTTCGGCTGCTCCACTTCCCTTCCAGGGCTTCAACAATAGGCCGGACCGAAAGTCTCAGAGCGATGTAGCTACAGTGTAGCACCTTTAGGAAATCAATCCTCAGCAATTCTCTCACTCAGAGAATTACTCACGGGCTTTACAACCCTCCTCTTCCATCCCACTCCTCGCTGACTGGTACACCAATAGGAATGGTTATCAATCTGGTCTGGGTATGGTGGTAGAAATATACCAAGTATCTCAAGGACTCACAGAATGTATATTCCCCCCCGGGATACTGGCTCTCTGGTTGTAGGAAAAATATAGTAAGGTTCTCTCCACAATTCCCCTTCCCACCATGGCCAATCCCCCCCAAAGGAACTAAGTCTCGGCAATAAGTATGCATGTCTCCAAATTGACACTTGTCACGTTGGAAGCTTCTATGATACACTTGTCCCCTACTTTAGGACTTAGGATAAATTAATTATCCGCATTTTATGTTTTTAAGAAATATTAATATAATATTTCTTTTTGGTTTTAAGCTCTCTAGATTAGCCTTGTTCTTAACTTTAGGCCCTCCCTTCCCCTATTTGGTTGGAATCTAGTCCCCCTTCTCTTTTATCGGGGTCAGTCTGCGCATAGCGATGTATTTTATATTAATCATAAAACATATACAAAATAGGTGCACTGGCCTTTACATCTAGGCATTTCGGCCTAATCCCAAAACATAAGCATTCTAGCTTATAATACTGGCTCACCAGCCTATTACACATATCATATACATAAAGGTTCGTTGACCTTAATATTGCGTGCACTTTAGTTATTGCACGCAGTATCTGCTGACCTCAAGGTTCCACGCTCTTTATTCACTACGCGTTGTATCATTGTCTTTAAGGTTGTGTGCACTTTAGTTACTGTGCGTTGTATCCCGAAATGTGCACATTACATCACTTTACTGTGCAGTATATGCGCGCACCATGCCATGAAAGGTGTATTACAAAAATGATGTCTAAACAACTCACTATCTTAATATACTTGGACTATATTTTCATTTGGGTTCGACCGAAGGATATTACAATCCCCTCCCCTTATTTATGCCCTGTCCTCAGTGCATCATGTACCGATATACAACAAAAATTTTCAAAATTTTCAAAAAGATGCGGGTATTCTGCCCGCATTGCATCCTCATGCTCCCAAGTAGCCTCTTCAAGTCCATACTAGGTCCATCAGACCTTTACAAGCCCTATGTCTCGATTATGCAGTTGTTTGATTTTTCGATCCAAAATGTGCACCAGGTGCACTTTGAAAGAGCCTTCTTGCTCCACCTGAATAACATTCCAATCAATAACATGATTAGCATCAGTTATGTATTTCTTTAGAAATAAGACATGGAATACATTATGAACAGACATAGATGCAGGCAATGCAATCATATAAGAAACTGGACCAATCCTCTCTAGGATTTCAAATGGTCCACAAAATCTAGCTGCCAACTTGGCGCAGCTTCCTAGCTTCAGGGAACTCCTGTTATATTTCACTTTCAAGAAAACATGGTCACCCACTTTGAATTCTCTGTGTATTCTGTTTTTATCAGCATAACTTTTCTGTCTGTCTTGAGCAGCTTTCAAATTCTGCTTAATTTTTAACATTTGGTCCTCCATCTCCTTGAGTAACTCTGGTCCAACTATTGTTCTATCAGCTGGGTTATACTAGCTTACTGGAGTATTGCACCTTCTATCGTAAAGTGCTTCAAATGGGCTCGTCTTCAATGATTCCTGATACCCATTGTTGTAAGTGAATTCTACTAAATGTATGTAATCTTCCCATTTTGATGGTTTATCCATCACATACATTCTCAACATATCTTCTACCACTCTATTCACCCTCTCTGTCTGCCCATCAGTTTCAGGATGGTAAGTTGTACTAAAGTTCAAATTCATTCTGAATCCTTTGAATAATCCTTTCCAAAAATTCGAGGTGAATTTCGGGTCTCTGTCAGACACAATCGTTTTGGGAACTCCGTGCAATCGTGCTACTTCCTTCATGAAAATATCAACAACATCTGCTGCCTTGTGAGTATTGTTTAGTGGAATAAAATGGGCAGCTTTTGTAAGCTTGTCCACCACTACTATAATCGAATCATGTAGCTTACATGTTCTAGAAAATCTCGTAATAAAATCCATGGTCACTACTTCCCACTTCCATTCAGGAATGGGCAAAGGTTGCAGCAATCCTGCTGGGTGTTGATGCTCCGTTTTAACTTTCTAGCATTCCATACACTTAGCAATGTATTCTGCAATTTCTCTCTTCATACCTGGCCAAAACTATTGGCTCTTGACCATTTCTACAGTTTTATGACCACATAAGGAACATTATGCATCTCATGCAAAATTATACGTTTCAAGTCCTGGAAATTTGGTACAAAAATTATGTTCTTGTGTAGCAGTATTCCATCTACTCCCAACTTATAACTATCCATCTTCTGTGGTGTCTTACCTTGCTGTAATTTTGCTACCAATTCTTTGTACTGCAGGTCTATATTTGCGGCCTCCATAATTTTGATTTTAACATCAATCTGATACATGCTTATGGCTGTAGCCTGAATCTCATGCACCCTCCTGTTGAGTGCATCAACCACTTTATTTTCTTTCCCTTTGATATGCTTTATATCAAAGTCATATTCGCTTAGAAATTCTAACCATCTGCTTTGCCTAACATTTAGATTTGGCTGGTCAAATAAATATTTCAGACCATTGTGGTCTGTTCTTAGCTCAAACCTTTTCCCCATGAGGTAGTGTCTCCATTTTCTCAGGGCATACACTATGGCTGCCAAATCCAAATCATGAGTGGCATAGTTTCTCTCATGCTCTTTCAACTTCCTTGATTCATAACATATCACAAATCCATTTTGGATGAGGAATCCACCAAGTCCTTCATTACATGCATCTATGCATACAATGAAATCTTCATTTGGGTCTGCAATTCTTAGTATTGGAGCACTTGTCAATAATGGTTTCAAATGTTGGAAATTCCTTTCACAGTCCGACATCCACTGAAACTTTACACCTTTTCTTTGCAAGAAAGTGATTGGGTGTGCTATCTTTGAGAATCCTCCAATGAATCTCATGTAGTAGTCTGCAAGGCCCATGAATGATCTAACCTCTGTCACATTCTTTGGTGTTCACCATTCTCTAATGGATTCAATCTTCTCAGGGTCCACTGCTATCCCATCTTTTGAGATGATATGCCCCAAATAATGAAGTTGTTTCTAATAAAATGAGCACTTGCTCAATTTGGCATACAACTGATGCACTCTTAATACTTGCAACACCATCCTCAAATGATGTTTATGTTCTTCCTCTGTATTTGAGTATATAAGAATGTCATCCAAAAAGACAATGACAAACTTGTCTAAATATTCACGGAAAACACCATTCATTAAGCACATGAAAACAACTGGTGCATTTGACAACCCAAATGGTACCACTGTGAACTCATAATGACCATACCTTGTTCTGAAGGTGGTCTTATTGATATCTTCCTCTTTAATTCTTATATGATGGTATCCCGATTTGAGATCTATCTTTGAAAGATCTTTGCATCCTTCAATTAATCAAAAAGATCATCGATCCTTGGCAGAGGATACTTGTTCTTTACAGTCACTTTATTCAACTGTCTGAAATCAATGCACAACCTTAACATTCCATGTTTCTTTTTCACAAACAAGACTAGGGCACCCCAAGGTGACACACTTGGGTGTATATATCCCTTCTTCAGAAGTTCTTCAAGCTGCATTTGCAACTCTTTGAATTCTAGTGTACTCATTTTGTAAGGAGTCTTTGACACGGAAGTTGCTCCTGGTGTCATATTTATAGAAAAATCAAGGTCTCTCTTTGGGGGAAGTCCTGGTACCTCCTTGAACACATGTTTAAATTATTTTAGGACTGCATAATCCTCCAAATTTGGCACCTTGTCTTTAGGTGTTTCTTCCATATGAGCTGCAAATATTTGACATTCTCTTCTATAACATTTCTTCAGGAACAATGCTGGAATTTATCTAATGGTTATTGTCCTGGGGATTCCCTATACTTTCCTTTGGTTCCCTTCTTCATCCAAGCAATTGAATGCTTTCTTATGACAATCCAATAGGGCATGATGTGGGTCCAACCAATCCATTTCGATTAAACAGTCATAGGAACCTAAAGGTAAGATATTCAAATCTACCTTGGTGTTCAGTCCGTTCATGTCGATAAGAAATGAATTAACCATCTCGTTGACCTTTCTTTTGGCTCCTATAGCCAACTGTACCAACCAGGATTTTCCATGCTTGCTTCTTGGCAATTGCAAACTTTCTACCATCTTAGGATCTGTATAACTATGACTAGCTCTTGAATCAATTAAAATAGCAATGTTTCGGTTGTTAATCATACCTTCCACTTCAATCATGTGTGACTGATATTCTGTTTGCTTGTTATCTAGGGCTGCATAGATCCTTGGTACATTTCTGCCCATGTCCTCCACTATTTCATCTTGTTGTACATTATAAATAGTCCTTCCTTTTTCATCTCTGTGAGGACAATCTCTGAATCTATGATCTCCTTTACAACCCCAACATTGAATACGTGGTTGCCTTGGCCTTTGGCCTTTGGCCTCTATTGTTTTGGGCTCTTTAGGAGTTTGTGGTCCCTGTGGACTATTTCTGAAGAATGATGGTTTAAATCATTTCTTCCTCTGATCCACCTTGAACTTCTTTTTATCTTCCCAAGCATTTTGGAGGGTTGGTTTTGCTTCCTGCTGATCATATAGACATTTAGCTCTCCTTATGGTCTCTTCCAATGTCTTGGGATCATCGTAATGTATCTTGTCACTGATGAATGCTGGAAATCCACTCAAATACCTTTGAATTTTAACTGTCTCATCCTTGATGAAGGAGACGTACTTGAACAGTTCTAGGAATCTTCTCTCATATTCATCTATGGTCATGCTTCCTAGTTTGAGTTCAAAGAACTCTTTCATTTTCTTGTCATAATACCTCTTAGTCAAGTATTTCTTCTCAAAATACTTCGTAAATTCCCTCCAAGTAACGCTCTTCTCTTTAATGTGTTTCACCTGCACAAGCCGATCCCACCACATGGATGCCTTTCCTTTGAGTTGATAGATGGCGATTCTACCCTCTGCATGAGAATAATAATTATGTAATTGAAAATACTTTCTCATGCCCAACAACCATGTTTCTACATCTTCATCCTTCTTGTGCTCACCATCAAATGTAGGAGGTTTGATTTTGTTCAGTTATCCTCGTAGTTCATCCACCCCAGACCTCTTATGTTGTCTTCCAGGGGATGGACTTGTGATGCTACCTGCTCTTCTATTGGAATGCTTCGGGGAGTGATGGTGGTGTCTGCTAACATTTCCTGATTTCTTTTTCTCATCTGAAGGTTTGTGACTTCTAGATTTTATTGAGTCACTTTCCTTTTCCAATTTATTTTCTATTTTGTTCAAAATTTGCAATAACTTCCTGTTGAAGTCATCCTGCTGCTCTTTGGCTCTCATAATCCTTTCATAATCACCTTTATGGCTTTGGACATCCCTTTGTAAATTCTTAATGGTCTCTACCATATTCAAGTTTTTATTCCTTTCCTCTCCATGTCCATTAGAGTTTGTTCCTTCAATGTCCAAAGGAACATTCATTCCTATGCTCTCATCTGGTTGACTATAATTTCCCCGTGTCTCTTCCATTCCTATGGAATCGGTACTTGATCTTATCTGATCTAGTTGTTGTTAATTCTGCAAAACATGCAGCCATTAAAACTTATTAGGTTAACTAAATCAACAATCCACGAGAAATATGAACTATTTTGGCTCAATAAATATATCAGAACTATCCTTTCTGATTTCTTGGTGTTGCCACCATGACAATTCTTAGAAAAGACCCACGTTTTGAGAACTTAGCAAGAACTACATCATCGCGCAGAGATACATCGGGCGAAAGGTGATTTGCCGAAACCACTTTTGCATAAGCTCTGATGTCACATGCTTCAATATGTCAAATCCACCATTTGTGGGACGGATGACGGTTAGTCAGATCACTCCATCTCATTCGCTCATACATCACAACCGTTTGAAGTTAGGTGAATGCCACCATGTAACGAACTCAAAAATTTTAATCATTTGAAGTGGATTAGCCTAGCATGGAAACCCATTGCACTTGTGCACGATTCTGTCAGGGAATCATGATTGAGGCTCTATATTTACCAACTCTCGAGTATGGAAGCATCCTCTTATCCATCCGCGAGTAGTCTCCAACTGGTTTGAACTTCTCATTTTTGCTAGAGTGTTTTAGTGTCCACAAAACTGAGGTATATGGATCTAGTTAAATCCAATAAGATTGGTTACTCGGGAAATATGCTGAATTTTCCTACGAGTAGGAAGGAAAAGGTAGTCGCGCAGATATTGGCGACTAAATTTCACACAGCACTTGATACTGATTCGAGATTGGAAATCAGGATGAATCGAATCATGAGAGACTTGGTTATCAACCGACCAACTGCTAAGAAGAAATGAAGTAAGCGATAGAAGAAGGAGCCCATCGCTGAAGCAGCTGAGACTGTTGGAGAGAATCATCCGGTCCTGTTAGATTCTTTTAAGGAGGAGTTAGCTAAGCTGAAATGAGCCCTCAATTACAATTAAGTATATTTCAATGATTTTTTTTTTTTTTGGACGGATGATAGCAGAGGTAAGGGAGTTCCGGATATGATAGAACTGTTCTTGAACGGTCTCTTTAAATAGTACCACTGCTATTTTGAATCATCCCCTTTTGTAATTTTGGATTTTGAATGAATATATATAAGCGCAGAAGTGGATTTTGTACTGCTGATGTCAGGATTCCCTTGATGGTGATATGAACCTCGTTTCCTTTAATATTATGTGTCTTTTTGTAGCTTATATTTCACTTGCTTGATTCATTTAATATTACTTCAATGCAGTTGCGTTTTCTTCTTTCTTTGAATACTATGTAAATTTCCTATTTAAACTCAGGCTCGTCATCTTAATTAGCTTTTTCGACAATTTTGTGCACATAAATTCAACATGTGCACCTTTATTTGCTATACATTTCCTCTTTGTCTCATTAATAACTTGCGCGTACTACTTTTGCGTTGCACACCAATATCCACTGTGCACTGTTTCTGTATTTCGCTCGGATATTCCACATGCATTTCTCTCTATGCATTGCATCGTGCTAAAGCTCAATATGCCTTACCACATACAATAATCTATATGCCCCATCAATTACTCTGTCTCTACTGCACATGTCTACCTGTGTGCACCCTTGCCTGTATTGTAGTGATACAACTCATACCCTTATCGTGTGTGCTCCAACTAACTTCACTATACTTTACAATACTGCGCACACTACGTGTAACTTTACTATGTGCATGCACTTCGCACAATGCTAAATTTAGCGCACGTATCCCTACATATTATTTTTCTGCACGGTGGCTCAATCTTCCATAAACGCCATATACTGTATACCATACAGTAATTGATACCATACTATACTGTAATCTCGTCTCCATTTGACTTGTTTGGCCCAATCAAGCTCAGTTTCGAGAACTGAAGCTCTGATACCATACTATAACACACCCCAACCACCAATAGGCCAAGGAATGCCACTACTCAGACACTTAACTTAGTTCTGACAACATATTGTAACGCAACCAATATTTAACCGAGCTATGTTACATAACTCTTTCTCTTCTATATACGTATATACACACACATACATACATGCATACAATGTTCTAGTAGAAGCTTCTTATATACAACATAAACAAACGGTTGCATTCTATAAATGTACGATTTTAGGCTGAATTAACAGTAAACACAGACATGCAACACATACAGGGTATACCCTTAAACATACAGACAACTATGCTCACACACACCATAAAATCCATAAAATAACACATAAATAACAATGCAGCATATAAACTCATCACATAACTAGTACTTATCTTAGTGAGAATGTCACCAACTGCATGCAGACCGCCCACGAACCTCCCAGCCTTAGACTACACTATTCATCACTCTCAATAGTGAGTCACCCCCGAGCCAGGACTAGACTCCACCCAGGAAAGGGATTCCTAATCAGGCTAAAGGATCACGGTCAACTAGAAAGACTCCCTCTCAGGTGTTCACTCAACCACAACCTACAACCTCTCCTTCCCCACATGCCTATCCCACCCAAGGAAGTGTGCCCCTTCTTTGCTCAACAGTCCTTCGGATGCTCCACTTCCCTTCTAGGGCTTCAACAATAGGCCAGACCGGAAGTCTCAGAGTGTTGTAGCTACAGTGTAGCACCTTCAGGAAATCAATCCTCAACAATTCTCTCACTCAGAGAATTGCTAACGGGCCTGACAACCAGCCTCTTCCATCCCGCTCCCTGCTGACAAGTAAACCAATAGGAATGGTTATCAATCTGGTCTGGGCACAGTGGTAGAAAGATACTAGGTAGCTCAAGGACTCACAGAATGTATATCCCCCCCCTGGATACTGGTTCTCTGGTTGTAGGAAAAAAATAGTAAGGTTCTCTCCGCAATTCCCCTTCCCACCATGGTCGATTCCCCCCAAAGGAACTAAGTCTCGGCAATAAGTATGCATGTCTCCAACTTGACACTTGTCATGTTGGAAGCTGCTCTGATACACTTGTCCCCTACTTTCGGACTTAGGATAAATTAATTATCCGCACTTTATGTTTTTAATAAATATTAATATAATATTTCTTTTCAGTTTTAAGCTCTCTAGCTTAGCCATGTTCTTAACTTTAGGCCTTCCCTTCCCCTATTTGGTTGGAATCTAGTCCCCCTTCTCTTTTATCGAGGTCGGTCTATGTGCAGCGATGTATTTTATATTAATCATAAAACATATACAAAATACGTGCACTGGCCTTTACATCTAGGCATTCCAGCCTAATCCCAAAACATAAGCATTCTAATTTATAATACTGGCTCACCAGCCTATTACACATATCATATACATAAAGGTTCACTGACCTTAATATTGCACGCACTTTAGTTACTGCGCGCCATATCTGCTGACCTCAAGGTTGTGCGCTCTTTAGTCACTGCGTGTTGTATCACTGTCTTTAATGTTGCACGCACTTTATTTACTGCACGTTGTATCCCGAAATGTGCACATTACATCACTTCACTGTGCAGTATATGCACACACCATGCCATGAAAGGTGTATTACAAAAATGATGTCTAAATAGCGCACTAGCTTAATATACTTGGACTATATTTACATTTGGGTTCGGCCGAGGAATATTACACTAAACCAGTTCAACAACGTCTTAAAGCTGTGAATCCTAGGAAGGCCCCTGCTATTAAGGTAGAGGTGGAGAAGTTGCTTAACATCGACTTCATCTACCCAGTTCCCTTGACCGAATGGGTATGCAATCATGTTCTCATAAATAAAAAGCAAGGAACCATCGGCGTGTGTATGGAATTTCACGACTTGAACAAGGCTTGTCCTAAAGACAACTTCCCCATGCCTTTCATTGATTAGATTCTCGATGAGTGTGCGGGAAGCGAAATATTTTCTTTTATGGACGGATTTTCGGGCTATAACCAAATCCAGATCAAACCTGAGGACCAACACAAGACGACATTTTTATGTCCTTGGGGTACTTTTGCATACCGGAAAATGCCTTTCGGCCTTAAAAATGTCGGAGAAACCTTCCAACGTGCCATGCATTTCTCCTTTCATGATATCAAGCACATAGTTAAAGCCTACCTGAATGATCTTGCGTCTCACTCTCGCAAAAGAGTGGATCATGTTATACACCTTTGGCTAGTTTTTGAAAGATGTCGTTACTATAGAATCCGGTGAAATCCTCATAAATGAATCTTTTCCGTTAAGTCTGGTCATCTCTTAGGGTTTTTAGTTTTCGATTCTGAGATCATGGTAGATCCTCTTAAGGTTGAGGCAACACTTCAGTTACCTCCCCCACGCACAATTAGACAACTTCAAGGTTTACAAGGAAAAGCTAACTTTCTACGTCGGTTCATAGTGAATTATGCCAATACTACTAAGGGTTTCATGCGCCTCTTGAAGAAATACACCCCCTTTATTTGGGATGAGTGAGCCTAGGAGTCTTTCGATTCTTTGAAGAAAGCCTTGGTATCGGCCTCTCTGCTAAAATCTCCTGATTACAGTAAAGATTACCTGTTGTATATTGCCGCGTCTACAGAGACGATTGGTATGGTTCTAGTTCAGGAGGATGATGAGCTCCATGAGCATGTCATCTACTATCTCAATTGAAATTTAGTCGATCCTATGCTTAATTACTCTCACGTTGAAAAGCTAGCTTTGGTTGTCGTTCACGTAGTTCAATGCTTACGTCATGATATATTACTTTGAAAGACTACGGTGGTTGCCAATGTCAATCCTTTTCAATACGTCCTTACTAGACGTATCATCGGGGGAAAATATAATAAATGGATTGTCATCTTACAAGAATTTTATCTCGACTTCGCTTCGGCCAAGTCCAATAAATCTCTACTTTTTGTAGAGTTAATATCCGATTTTCCACGATTAGATGAGGATGTTATCCATGTCGATTCATTCACAGACGAACACATTTTCCTTGTCTCGTCATCCGATCCCTGGTATGGAGACATTGTTTTATATCTTCAAACCTTGAAGTTCGCTCAGCATCTCTCACGAGATGATCGACGATGTGTTAGATACCAAGCAAAAAAGTATACCATCGTCGGTGACACTTTTTATTGTTGAGGAGTAGATAATATCTTGCGTCATTTCTTAACTTACGAGGAAGTTGAGTTAGTCCTAAACAATTTCTAGAAAGGGGCTTGTGGTGGTCACCTATCTGGGCTTGCGACAACCCAAAAAATCTTGTGAGCCAGTTATTTCTGGCCCACTATCTTTAAAGATTGTATCAAAGAAGTTAAGAAGTGTCACCCCTGCCAAGTGTTCACTCGAAAAATGTGATCGCATCTAGCCCCTCTTCACCTAATCATCATCGTCCATCCCTTCACCAAGTGGGGGGTAGATTTCGTCGATTGCAACCCAACTTTGGCTAGGGGGAATCAACACATTATCCTGGTCATCGAACTTTACTAAATGGGCTAAGGCCATGCCTACTGTAAAATCCGATGGGAAGACTGTGACCTTCTTTGTGTTCAACCAAATTATCGCCCAGTTCGATATCCCGAGTGAGATTGTCACTGATCATGGCAGTCACTTTCAGAATGAAATGATGGTAGAACTAGCTTCTAAGGTGGGGTTTAGACACAGTCATTCATCCCCTTATTAACCCCAGGCAAATGGGAAATTAGAAGCTGTCAACAAGACTCTCAAGACCATTTTGCAAAAAACTGTCAATCAGAGTAATTCCAATTGGCACATCATGCTATATCCCACGCTTTGAGCATACCGAACCTTGGTCAATACTGCCACTGATTTTCCCCCTTTTAAGTTAGTGCACAGTGTGGATTCAATCCTTCTTGTTGAATGAGAAATCCCTTCTCTCAAGTTGGCAGTCGAGCTCTTACATAACACTTCAGATTTATAGAGACGCCTTGTGCACCTAGAGAGTCTTGACGAGTAGCGTCGAGACGCCTTTACGGCTATCGAGGCAAACAAGAAATGTGNCCCCGGTTGTATGCTGAGGGTTACTTGGTTCTCTTATATGACCAAGCCAAAGAACCGTTAGGGGTAGGCAAGTTTAAACCCATGTGGCAGGGTCCTTACATCGTACTACGTGTCCTAGAAAAAGGATCCTACGAATTAGAATATTATGAAGGGAATAAGTTGGCCGAGCCCAGAAATGGGCTCTACTTGAAAAGTTACTATGATTGAGCCCTAGGCTTGGGCATAACTCTTTGTATAATGATGTAAATTTAGTGTATATACGTCTCTTTTATCCTTTTCTTTTGTCTTTATCTTGCTTATCGAGTTTTCCCTTTGTTGGAAAATGTCAATGGAGTCTTCGGTCTACCTAGGATTCGTAGACGGATCCAGTCGTCATACATGGAGCTTGGCTTCCGTCGCTTGGGTGGTTTACTCACGCGAGGGTCTGTTGGTTTCTTCAGGTGGTGCATGCCTAGGGCCATCCACAAATAATGTGGTTGAATATAGTGTCATCATAGAACTTTTGCGCAATGCTATATCGCATGGCATTCTCTCTTTAGAAGTTTGCCTGGATTCCCAGTTAGTAGTATGTCAGTTAAATGACCGTTACCACATGTGTGATCTACTTTACTCCATCGATTCCTACAGGTGCATATTTTAGAACAACAATTTGATTTTATTACATATTTTCACATTCCTAGGAGTTCTAATCATGTATCCAATGCCTATGCTAACTACGTTTTAGATGGGAATTTGTCACACTAATAAAGCAAAGAAAACCATTAAATCAATGTACACATTGTAAGATATAAGTAAACCCGAAGATCCTCTTCTTATATATTTCAAAATATGGTGTTTATATTACAAAATTGGGGCTAAAACCCTCAATACACATATACAGCGGGTATACATATCCCATGACATCTATGCCTGTGGCGTCGGATGTGTGTCATGGTAGAAAACCATGACATTTGCGAGACGCCGGAAGAGTCGTACCCATGCTCTAGGTACACCAACCACCTGTCGCTGCATGGCTTCAGGTAGATCCTCTACCTAAACCATAGGAATCCTCTGTGTCAAACGAGACAGGTTGCCCATGTTTTGTAAGACTCTCTCCACTTCTCATCCCACCGCCTCATCTCCCCGGTTCCTCTGTCTATGTCGTAGGAATCCCTTTGGCCATCACGGACCCACATCTGGGATTACACAAGTGTATAATTAATACTCAAACACCATCTCAAAAATATTTTTGTTCCTTAAATACAAAAATACAAAAAAAATGAAATATTTAAAAATATTTTGTTACCTATATCACCATAGGCAGCCCCTGGTGGAAGTGCCATATCAGGATCTCCTCGGAAATCAATCCCCGCATAGGGATAGTCGTCCAGCACAATGATCTATCTCCGCCACCAGAAGAAAAAATCATCATTGTAGGGTGTGGTCACCCTACCTCCCCCTACGGTCTTGTGACCTCGATCCACTGTACTATGGCCGGATCACGTGGTCCTCTAGGAAGAAGCTCCACTCTAGGTCCCAGACCTAGAACCCGCTTGAAAAATAAGCTACAAAGAATAGAGGCAAACCTGAAGTTTCGCTTACTCCCTTGTTTGCACTCTGTCAACTAACCTTTCATATTGGTCAGCAGTGAGGTATACCAGTCATAGACAGTGGTTATAGCACACTCTACTGCGTAAAACATTAGCGGCCTCGATGCTTGATGCAATGATGTCAAACCTATGATCCTGGTAAGCACAAGCACTATGATCTTCAAACTGAGATTACTTATTTCCTGGACGGGGAATTAACTTCCCACCTTGGGAGTCCTTGCTATACAGTGGGAATTGATATACTCTTTGATCTTCATCCCACTCCCTGCTCCGCGTGACTTGAGGTTCACAACCTCCCCTCGACGCGATAGAACAGTCAAGAAGTAGATGTCCTCTACTTCAATCCTCAGTGGTTGTCCATCGAGGATAAATCTTTCGCTATCAGGGTCCCAGTAACCCACCAACATCTCCAATAACCTCACTTGAGCCCTCATTCCTTTGAGAGCCCAAAATTTGTACAAAACACATATTTTTAGAGCTTCTTGAGCCACCGAATCTCATTCAACAGCTACATCCACCTCCTCATGCTCTCACTCTCTCCATTCCAGGATCATCCTGCAAAAACAAATCAAATTTTTTTGAGTTAAACACCCTTTTTTGGCCATTTGTGTACCTATACGCGACCTTCTTTGCACACAGTCACATGTAGGGCTTGATACACGCACCTTGTGGTTCACACAGGGGCGTATATATCACCGTACATGTGACCCTAACAAAGGAGACCCGCGTACACCAAAAATCCTAATTTACGCCCTCAAAAACTAAAAAACAGGAACCTAATTCAAAAATGTAATCCATTGAATTTGAAGAGGAAGAGATGAAGATTTACCTGATCCAGATGGTTCGTGATTTTGTTTCCCGATGCTCCTGCAATTGTCGTTTGAATCTTGGAGGTATTTTTGGTCCAAATTGCACTATTTGGGTAAAAATCAAAATGATACAGTAAGTTTTTATTATATTACTATTTATAAGCTATTTTTACCCACTTTATATAGTTTCATGCTATTTTTTAACCTAATGGAATAATTCAAATATGGTTATGATCTAGTTCATTGTAGTTTCGACTCAGATTTCTTGCGGATTTCAACGTCATCATTGGTCATTCGTCACCTCGGGTAGGTATTTTCATAACCTAGCATATAGGATAGGTATCCACTCCATCATGCATTTTTCGCATTATCCTTCGACTACCACCTTTTTTACGCCTTAGGTACGAACCCATTTGTTGCGACACTAAACCTTTCATCTATTATAAGTAATGTCGCTAATAAATGGTAGAGACTTACCAAACATGGGTGCCCTAGTTAGATCCCCTTTGTCA
Organism: Picea sitchensis; assembly: GCA_010110895.2. Taxonomy (NCBI): domain Eukaryota; kingdom Viridiplantae; phylum Streptophyta; class Pinopsida; order Pinales; family Pinaceae; genus Picea; species Picea sitchensis. The sequence goes on along the minus strand of SNQJ01S0033697.1, from coordinate 57,079 downwards.
TTTGGTACCCATGCCTAGTTTTTCCTTAGGACCGAGAGTCCATTATAACTTGATACATGAATTTATAATGAGCCTCATTTCTCATTCATGCACATGCAGCCTTATTCCCCATGGACTCCCAAAAACGAGTCTTAGTTAAGCTCTTTTCCGACTCGTCAAAAACTGAAAAGATTGTCAAGTGATTTGTCCCTTTCACACTCGTTAAAATGAATTTGAAAGGTCATGAGTCTTAGTTAAGCTCTTTTCTAACTCATTATAAAAAATGGAAAAGATTGTCGAGTGAACTTGTCTTTTTGACACTCATAAATTGGATTTGAAAAGACATCTATTTGGCACACGTTTACCCCTTTTTCACACCAAGTAGACTACAAGACATAAAAAAAGGATATTTTTTGGCGTTAAGTTGTGATTGCATCTCATGCCCTCACTTGCAGTATTGAGCCTTTAGCCGGTTCTCGCTTTGCATTATAAACCATTGCCTAAGCAGTTTTGCATCCTCAACCAAGCAGATCCTTGTTTATATCCTTTGCAATTTGACGCCCTATACCCTGGAGGAAACATCACCCCGAGTGTCCATCTCCTGCATGCATTTCCTTTCATTAATCATAGGTACGTTCCACTGTTGGAACTAGTTTTTCTTACTTGCAACACCCATTTCCTCCTCTGTATCATAGCATTCATTTGTTATGAAAAAACAAAAAAAGATGGGTGGGAAGGGAGTACTATATTATAATTGGCAGTATTCATGTTGCCTTTGAACATAGCAAAAAATTATTGAGTCCTTGTGTCATCATAATTTTGGGTTTTAGCATGGCCTTAGGAAGTTGATCTTGTTACAAAGTTTTCTCTACCGACTGGTTACTCTTCCAGTCACTATAGAGAACATTATTGATGCCTCCTGCATCTAATCATCACATGATTGAGTCTATGCTGCCAAATTCCACCACACGTCTCATGCTCTTGTTCAAAGGAAGTCTCACAACCTACATCGTCCACCCCTCAGAAATCTTGACTTTGCATGTCGGTCATACCCTCAGTTGTCTCAGGATCATATGATACTATGATCTTATCATGCACCCTGGTCCTACTTGCATCATCGATAGGTCACCTTGAACCCAACAATCAACATTTCATCATTAGTCATTGAATGGGTGGCTTCCGTTGTGTTCGATGGCAATACATATATTCACACTTTGGGATTCGTGGAGTGTCTTGGATGTCGTTAGCCTTATTGATGGTTTCCTCGCCTCTGTCAGCAGTTTTCATCATTGGCTACTATTCAAAGGGTCTTTTTCATGTACCACTTGCATTTGATACATGCGAAAGATGCACATGTTCGTTGGTTCATGAACATGTTCTTCGTTCGATCTCCACTAAATCATGAAGCTCCTTCTTTGTTCCTCATGCTGACTGATGAGAGATCCCTTAATTCTCTCCTTTCAGTGGGTCTCTTTCCATCGACTTCAGTTCATCTATTCTAGATACAAGACCTATATTTTTATGGGTACCTTGAGGCTTGCAGTCATTAGTGGCAGGCTCTCTCGCCATTGACACATGGGAATACATCAATGTCTTCTGATCAATGGATTTCTCAAGTGTTTGATACAGACTCCTTTATTCACACTTGTAGGAATGTACTCGGTGCCTTGATACCTACTTTCATTATTGGTAGGTTGTCTCGTGTTTGTTAATGGTATACCTC
>SNQJ01S0033697.1:44527-55327 GCA_010110895.2 Picea sitchensis | reverse complement strand
GGTATACCTCAATAACCGGTAATCAAACGATATCTCATTATGTTCAACCTCAAATCCTTTATTCACATGATGTAGACTTGCACCCTTTGCGGATAGTGTAGAAGACTTGAATACATCACTATTTGGCTGCAGTTTTCCTAAGTTGTTGCTTCCCTTTCATTGGACCAACACATGTTCAACTTTAGTGATCAAGGGAGATCGGATTGTACTCCATGGTATACATATATCTTCAGATTGATTTTGAGACTGGTTTTCATTAGGCCTTGTTCGTGACTATGACATCTTTTGGCATAGAACCACAATTGTATCTGCCTATTCATGGCCACAGACACTTACTTGGTATGTTTTCCGCATGGATCTGCATTGTATTCTTGGCATCCATGTATGCAAAGTCAATACAAAATGTAATGAGAAATCAAGTTCATCCAGTTGGTTCTCTACCACTCCCCTCCTGGGTTATTTATAATGTGTTTCGGCCATCACAAATACATCTCTGATCTCACACATTAGGGGGCATATGTTATAGCAAGATTTGCCTCACAATTGCTATCTTGCACAGAGGGCCCTTTTTCATTTCCCTATGAAGACTTATCATCCCTTTTTGAAAAATACAGAGCTAAAAATAAACATTTTTCCACATATACGCATCCTATCATCTATATGTTACACATCAAAATTACTCACTTTGATAGTGTCCCAAGTGTCGTCATTACAAGTGTCGCAAGTGTCAGGAAAGGCACACTGCCATAATGCCTATGTCATGCCTATAATTACATTGGAAAGACACTCAAAATTCCTCAAACACTTGATTTGGAAGAAGAGGAATGGGTTAACAGAGTTATGAACCTCTTGCCATTTGAAAGAACCACTGAATTTGAGTTTTTAGAGGAGAGCACTCCCCTATACCTCCATTGGGAGTGTTAGTGCCCCCCTATACACTATCTGTGAGCATTATAACACTCCCTCTACCATTTTGAAGGAGCGTTGATTCTTTAAGGACTGTTGGCGCCCCCCTATACCTTACTAGGGAGCATTATAACACTCGGACAACCCTTTTGGAGGAGCGATATCTATTTTGGGTAGTAGTTGGTTTGTTGAGAAGGATGAGGGAAAGATCCCTTCAATATTTGAAGGTAGTTGGATTCAAATCCCTAGTCAAGCCATGATCTTAGGGACGATCCCTAACTCAAGGAGGAAAATCCTCAACTTACCCCAAAGATATCTCAAGTGGTTGGGCCTCTCCAAGCCTATATAAGCAGGATTTCTTATGGTGAGAAGGGGATGGAGAATTATACCAAACTTATGATCTCATAAGTGGTATTTGGAGAAGAAATTGAAGGCATGAAACCTATGATATCATAGGAAACATATAGGAGGCTAATCAGTGAAGCTATTTTCATTCTGATTGTGGGGATTTTGGGCAAGGGTTAGACAAGGAAAACTTGACGAAACTGTTGCATTCGATCTATGGCTATACGTAACATTTTGTCCTCATTAATGTAATATGCTTGGCATATTTATTTCTAATTTGTGTTTGATATCACATGAATTTGTCTCTAAGTAGATAGGTCTGTTTCGAACTAATTTTGATAGAGTAGGAAGTTGTTGGTACTTTTGTTTGTCTTGCAGGGTCTACCAATGAGCTCAAGATCGAAGCTCAACTCGGACTGTGCAGGGACAAACACTGGTAAAAGGTACATATTTCCTCCTTCCTCCTTATGAATTAGTTTGTGTAGACCTAAAAGGAATTCAGTGACCATGATAATCATTTTCTATCTTAAGAGTTAAGAGTCTAGCTCTCAAAAGGAGATCTACCTGTCTGCAGGGAGATTTTCCTTCAACAGAAATTGGCGACTCCACTGGGGAACAAATCGAAACCTTTTAGTTTTTGTTTTCCTCATAGACCTTGTCTTGATTTTTGTTATTTCAGACCTTTTTCACCCCATATGTTTGATTTCATATGCTGATTGACTCTTTACCCCATCACATTCATCTTGATTGCCAAAATTTGACTGAAATTTTGGGTTTTTGGACAATTTTCTGAGTTTTTTAAGCCTGGCGCCCCTGTGCCTATGTTATCCCAATGCCAACACTTCCTGGAAGTGTTATACATATCTTTATAATGCTCTGGTGTCCCTTACACCAGAGCGCCAACCTCTCCTTTGCAAAAATACCTTCCAAAATTGCATTTTTTGAGGTCCAGACCCTGTTTTTTCACTTGCTGAGATTCTTTGTGATTCAATGCTTCTTATTATTGAACTTTGACATGCCTCCTTCTAATAAATAAGCACTTTGTTGTTCAGAGTTGGTGGCCTTCTTCCTTATTTTTGAGTTTTTTGCTATTGAGAGTTTGAAATAGATCCATTGCTTTCTTCTCTCCTATCCGACTGAGTGGGAACTTTGGTGAAGGGCATCAGCAATCTGTGAATCATCTTGGTTGGTTATTCGAGGCCATTGTTCTTAAAAAATAAAATTTTTTGTGTGTGAATCATTTGATTTTGCTTTGTCATCTTTTGTTTTCTGTTTACTTCTTGTTTCAATCATAGCAAGAGGGTGTGTGTCATTTGTGCGAAATCTGCTTATACTTGTCCAAATCTCCTTGATCTAAAAAGGTAGTTAGCAGGAGAAGTCTTTGCATTGAATTAATCATCATTCTCATAAAAACGACAAAAGATACATTTTAGTGATTGGTTTTCATATTAGAAGGTGTTTTTTAAAATGTTTTAGCATTGTATTAGATTCGATTGAGAACTAATTGTTTGAGGACATTTCATATTAGTGTTTGATAGTGAAAACGACTCTTTCTCTTTCCCTTAAATAGGCGTTCATTGAAAAGAAACGATTGCTTATAATCTTTCATACATTTTTTGGGAATTGAGTCATCATTCCATCAGTTTCACTCTCATACACCCTTTGAGTAAATAATAGTTGTAAAACGAACGCTAATTAAAAATTATCTAGAACATTTTTGTTTTTTAGGATCTTCCACCAATAGTAGACTAGGGTTAGAACTTTGGATTAGGCTATGAGTACAACTCTCCAAAGTTTTCAAAACAAACATTAGCATCCTGAGCTAAGGAGAGTCAAATCCAATTGTCGTATTGGTTTTCTGGGATCCCCCTCTCACACAGGGGTTTGTTGAAGGAAAATCTCCCTGCGGATAGGTAGATCTCCTCTTGAGAGATAGACTCTTAACTCTTAAAAAAGAAGATGCTTAACATGGACACTGAATTCCTTTCAGATGTATACAAACTAATGTGCCAGGAGGAAGGAGAAAAATAAATACCTTTTACCGGTGTTTGTCCCTGCACACTCCGAGTTGAGCTCCAATCTTTCGCTCCTGGATGAGCCCTGTAGACAAACAATAGTACAACCACTTCCTACTCTATTGATATTAGCTTGAAATAGATCTATCTATCAGAGACAAGTTCATGTGAGATTAAACACAAACTAGAAAGAAACAGGCCAAGCATGTCATATTGATGAGAACAATGACAGAAGTAACTTACAACCACAGATGCAAATGCGACAGCTTCGTCAAGTCCCCTTTGTCTAATCCTTTCTCAAAAGATCCATGATCCAAATGATGAAAACTTCACTGATTGCTCCCTATGAGATCATAGGTCTCTTGCCTCCAAAATATCTCTGTTCCAGCACCACTTATAAGATCATAAGTTTGGTGTGATTCTCTCTTTTCCAGTCCCCTTTCACCATTAGAAAGCTTTCTTATATAGCCTTGGAGAGGCTCAACAACTTGAGATATATTGAGGGTGAGTTGAGAATTTTCCTCCTTCATTTAGGGATCTTCCCTAAGACCATGGTTTGATTGAGGATTTGAGCTCAACTGCCTTCTAAGAATGAAAAGATCCTTCCCCCATTCTTCTCAACAAATCAACTGCTGCCCAGAATAGGTAGTGCTCCCTCAAAAGGGCACTCAGAGCGCTATAACGCTCCCTAGTAGTGTATAGGGGAGTGAAAACACTCTTGAAATCAATATCACTCCTTCAGAAGGGCTAAAGAAGCTTTATAATGCTCCCAGATAGTGTAAGGGGGAGCGCCAACGCTCCCAGAAGAGGTATAGGGGAGCGCTCTCCTCCAAAACTTAGTTTTTTGAGTGGTTTCAGATGGAAAAAGGTTCATGAGCCCAATTAACCTTTCCTCCTCTTCCAAATCAAGTGTTTGAGGTGTTTCAAGTGTCCTTCTTATGTCGTTATAGGTGCGACATAGACATCATGACAATATGCTTTCTTTGACACTTGCGACACTTGTGAGAAAAATGTGACACTTGCGACCTTTGTAATGACGACACTTGTGACACTATCAAAGTGAGTATTTTTTATGTGTAATAGGGTTACACATGAGGTTTCATTCGGGCGAATTATGGAGATTATCCCTCCATGGTTCAACCGTTTGTAGTGGTCGGATCGTATATTGGGGGTCACTTGGAGGTATACCTGCAATTATGTGTGGGAGCCTCTCAAGTTGATTTCAGACTTGTTATCCTACCCATAAGTTTCAGATCAGACTGTCGACTGTACCCACCCAAGGACTCACTGCGAATTGGTGTCTTTAGTTGCCATAATCTTTAGGTACTTATACAAGGTGACGGTGAAGGGAAGTCTCACTGTAACTGGAACAGACATTGGTCAAACTCACTCGGGCTCCTTGGAGGGTAAATCCACAATTACTACGTGGAAGCTTGCACCAAGGTGAATGTTCGTTAAACAAGTCGACATTGTAACTATTCCACCATATCCTAGCACCTTCTGGACTTGATCATGCAATGTTGGATTTCATCACCAACTAGTACAATCATAGAGAGAAGTTTTGTTTGCTTGGTTGATTCCTAGATTTTATTAGTGTATGTTGTTTCTTTTGTTAGTTGGCCCTAGATTTTCAGTGTGTTCTGTTATTCTCCACAATTGAGCCTGTAGATGATCAAGGTCTTCGCCGATCACGTAGGATGCAAGGGTTGCCTCCGGAAGGCTATCAACCCTTACCTCCTAACCCTCCAGAAGATAACTACCGTAGAGAGGTAGAAAATCAATCTGACGCTGGAAGAGCTATTGCTCCTCCGTTAGATAACCCAGAAGACGCTTTGGTTACGGTTGCAAATCCCACTACATCTGTTTCAGTAACCCCTCTTGAACCACTTTTAGTTCTTTTAGACTCCCTTGGGAACGTCATAGACGAAGAGGTCCCATGATTACCGGAGAGGATTTTAACCGAAACATATATGGGATCCACAGAACCAATCTTTGGTGATGAGTATAGGACTCTTGTTTGTCCTAGCACTGCAGTAAATACCAATCCCACGCCTGCTCGTTCTGTATGGAGGACTTCATCAGGATGCGATCTCTATGAAAATTTCGAATCCTTTCAACAACTATTTCATCCTCATGACCCTCCTAGTGAAACAGGAGCATCTAGTCAAACCATGAATCACCCAGTCGATCAGGTTGTTAACCCTATTGTTACACCAGCACAAGTCCATCCTAATGCTGGACTCATCACCTCTACTCATCTCCAAAGCACTTCATTCTCTACCCCCATTTCTACAATATTTTACTCTACAGCTCCACATGTTCCACATGATCCTGCTGGGACATCTTCTCACCTGAGAATGCAGATCCCTACTGGCCAAACACAACCAGCTGGAGGGGGACATCTTCTCACCCAAGAATGCAGATCCCTGTTGGCCAAACACAACCAGCTGGAGGGAAGCTGCCATCCAATGAACCTTCCCCTCTTGGAGGAATACCTTTCCATGGCAGGCCTACCCCTCCCAGGGGATAGCCACCTTTTCATGCTCCTCCTGGAGGGAAACCTCCATTTTCCAGTCATACCCCGGTCATAAATCCACCACTGGCAGGGGGGAAACCCTCATTTGTTGGGAACCCTTCACAATCCTGCGGAGGATCTTCAGGAGGAACTTTTAATCAACCCCACATTGGTGGGCACTCATATAATAACCCACTAGGAGGAGTATCCAATCCTGCTCCTTCCAGAACATCTTACACACAATCTTATCTGGGTAGCATCCCAAACACCACCTGGAGTTCTCCGGGACCACAGTCTTATCCTCCTCATGGGTCTAATGTGTATCTGCCTCCGGGATCTACTCCCTACCATTCTCAAGGGAAAAATGTTTATCCTCCTCACGGGAAAACAAATCACCCGGCCTATAATACTCAGAACCCACCAGGTTATGCCAATGTTTCTCATTCATCATCGAATCCTTCTTATCCTGGCCAGCAAAACCCGTATGTAGGAGTACCTACTGGTTACAACTATCCACCTAACCCAGTTTATGGTCCTACTGGTGTTCCTATGCTGCACCAGTATCATTCGCAAATTAATCAACAACTACCTTTCCTTGCGACTCTGGATCTCCCAGACTTGTCTCGATTAACCAATGATCCTATTTTTCATTCACCAGTTTGGCCAGTCATTCTTCCTTATGATATTCCGAAATTTGACGGAAACCCTGGTGAAGATCCAAACAACCATGTGATGACTTTCCATTTGTGGTGTTCATAAAACTCCCTCATGGATGATTCTATATGTTTGCGTCTTTTCCAGCAAACACTTACTGGTTTGGCAGCAAAGTGGTATGTTGAACTACCACGTGCTTCTTCTCACGATTTCAATTCCCTTTCTATGTCTTTCCTCACACATTTTCAACTACCTATTTTCTACGAGACGAGTACTAAACTCTTGACCTCCCTTTGTCAAACTAACTCCGTGCATATCTCTGACCATATTCATGAGTGGAGACGACGACGAAGGATGATCAAGGCAGTCATTCCTGACATACTATTGGCGGAATGGTTTACTAAATCACTGTTACCCCCAATCGCTCACGATGTCGCTATGGGTGGTGCGGTCACTAAGGAACAAGCCATCGCTCGGGCTCAGTATTTAGATTTGGCTTATTCCCAATCTGATAATTTGTATGATTTACTTCCGAATGCTTCTCGAGCTAATACCGATCCATCCAAACCATCATCCTCATCTCATGTGGATGGTGTTATTGGTTCCGTCAAAACTTAATCTATTTCCCAATCGCTCACACTCTCCTCTACCTCCCCCCAAACTCACATCTCTGAGGTGAATGCAATTCAATCTACCCCTTCACAATAATCCAGAGGTAAGAACAAGACAAAGACTAAATAAAAAAATAACAATGAACAAACAAAAAATCAAGCTCAACCACCTGCTGCCGAAAATCAAACACAACGGAAAATGAAGTTCCCATGTATCATTTGTGGTGATGATCACTACACTCGAGACTGTCCACTTCGCAATGAAGTGGCCAAAATTTTCCAAGGAAAGTCATAACCCGTTGTGCTTACTTAGTCTTTTCCACAACAACAATCCATGGTTGCTCAAACCCCCTCTCCTGGGGGTAGTTCTAGTGATCCTCATGATGAGGTCTCATCGAGTGCACATATTTATATGTTTAATGAGATCAATATGACCACTCTCTCTAAGGCATACGACACACCAGGTAACCCTGATAAAGGAAAAGACACTAACGGTACCGGTAATTTATCGGATCCATCATCATATTCCATTAATCTTCCATCGGTTAATCCTTCGTCTGGACCACTTCAGATTGAAAAACCCACATTTGACTCTATCTTACGCCCTCCTAAGAGAACTATACGTAAATCTACCTTTAATCCTAGTTCATGTGCCACCCAGAATTACAACATTGTTGAAGATTTGGCTCAAGCACCGTGTGCTATGTCTGTGTTAGAAGTTCTACAGCACTGCCCCAGTCAACGTAGAACGCTCTTAGCCGCTCTTGGCACTTTTGATCCTAATTCATCCAACCATATCATGTTTAACCTGGACAATTATGCATCTTGACTCTCCCACCAACTTGCTTTCCAAGTGGATGTTGTTGTTCACAATCAACAAATACACCGAACTATTCTAGATGAGGGAGCCTCGACTTGTGTTATGTATTTAGCGTGTTGGAAAGGTTTAAAATCACCAGCAATCAACAAATCCCCAACGATGTTACGCGCCTTCGATGGGCGATGTTTTCATCCCCATGGGATTTTATAGTCCTTTCCCATCCAATTGGGTGGCAAAACTGTTACTGTTGATGTTGAGGTGGTCGATGCTCCCCTCGATTACAACTTGTTACTTGGAAGAGTTGGTTTTATGATATGACTGTCGTTGCCTCATCGGTCTTTTGATGTGTACAATTTCCTCGTCAGGGAAAAATTGTCACTATTGATCAGTTGGATTTTTGCACGACCGATGTTCGCGCTCCCACTACCAACAATATTCCTTTCTTGGGAGACCACAAGATCACGTATGAAAGTGTTGGTGTTGGCTTACTGAAAGATTCTAGCCTCATGGGTACCTTCCCTACACCGCTTCCACCGAATACACATCATATTGCCACCGTCGATATGATTTCGACCGCGGCTTATCAATCTTTGGAATCATCTGACCCTTGGATTGTACCTTGTCCATTGGAATTCGATGCCCTAGGTGACACTGTGCCACTTAGTCCAGCCGAAACATCATACGTTTATATCCCATCTACTTCTCCCTTGTTGGATTACCAACATCTATTGGCACCTGACATTTCCTCGATGCAATCACGGTTGAGTTCCTTGTCGTCTGCGATAGACTACATTTCCCTAATGTTTCCTTTTCATGAATCTATTCCGAAAATGCTTCGCATTGACAAGTTACCTGGGGATAATAACCGTCACTAATCCTTTTTTCTTCCCCCTCATGAATAAATTTGGGCAGATATACAGTCTATCTCTCCTCCTGATGTTGATTTTCTATCATTTCCCATGACTTCAACTTTCGATGATTTAGATCCGGTAGTTTACCTGGTGATTTCTTTGGTAGGATTATTGGAGCCTGATCTCCTTACACCTATCATGACCCTCGACATGTTTTCCTTCCCGAGATTTTTTCTTCCATCCAATGAATATCTCTTGGAAGCCATGACTTAGTTTTGTCCCTTGACATGGTATCCTTCCAGAGTGTTATCCTCTTGGAAGCCATGATCAAGAAGAAGCCACGAGCATAGTTTTTCTTCTCTGTAGCAAGATCATTAAAAAATGAAACAGAGGCCCTGAGCATAGTTCTTTTCCTGTGTCAAGCTCGTTAAAAAATGAAATAGACACCTCTATTGAACCTTCTTTTCATCCACCCTTCTCCTTTTTCTCATCTACTAGAGCAATTGGTGACGACCTCAAAGTCGGTGCGTGAATTGAAGCTTGGAGGGCATGTCTCCAGCCTTTGATAATCATTTTGGAGTTAGGCCACTAGATTTTCAAGCTGGGGGCATATCAAGCTTAGTCTTTGTTCTTTCTTGTGCTCGAAAATATATGAGAATGCATCCGGGTAAACTTTTATCTTTTTTTTGGACCTGTATGGATACACGAAAAAGGAACCCCGTGGAGTCTCCTTTAAGCTCTTTTCAGACTCCCTAAACATGAAAAGATTGTCGAGTGATATTGCTTTCTTTCCCACTCGTTAAAAGGTTTGAAAGGGAATCTTTCTAGTGATAATTTATCTCTTTTTCGGCCTCGTGAGACTACATTACGAAAAAGGACAACATTGGAGTCACCTTTAAGTTCTTTTCAGACTCTCTAAACATGAAAATATTGTCGAGCACCTTGTTCTCTTCACGCTCGTTAAAGTATTTGAAGAAAACATCTATTGAGCAATAGTTTATCTCTTTTTCGGTCTCATCGGACTACTTTACGAAAAAGGAACTGAGAGAGTTCTCTTTTAGGTTTTTTCCAAACTCTATAATCATGAAAAACCTTCAAGTTTTCCATCTTTGGACTTGTTAAACAAACATTGACAGGCCCATACAGGACCGAACCCTTACTTCTTCCAGTTCATTAAATAAAGGAAGAGGAACTGACCGAAGGTGAGTTATATCGAGCATGTGTTACCCTCCTTGAGCTCGTTAAGTCAAAAAGAGGTACTCGTCTATATGGATGGAGGAAAAAATTGAAAGAATCAAGCCAAGCAGCTTTTGAGAACATTACCAAGTAACTCTTAGAGTCGCCCTTGAACACGAAACTTTGTCTTTGCACACATCTTAATCCGCTGAACCTCTACATTGAACCAATCCTCTGAGTTTTTCTTACTCCTTTGGGTCACTTGACAAAACTCACAATATCCACTGCATTATCATGTTTTGGTCTGTGTCTTGTTTCTGCTGTTGTGCCTCAGTGTTCAAGGGAAGTATCTTCCTAGAGAGTCAACCATCACAAATATCTTGTTTCAATACTCGTGTTAGTATATGTTCATTTGATCTACAAATTACATCTCTGTGTCTGTTTCATGTTGTTGATGGGGGATACATCAAGGCCCTCCTGCGATGAGTCTATTCCTGTCGACTTCAACACATTATCCATGAACTAGACTTAGAAACCAATTAGTACTTTGGGACCTGCATGCCTCAATGGCAGGCCTCCTTGCATCCGACAGTGGTTTTACATCATTGACCTCTGATCGGATGATTACACGGATGTTGGACTTCAACTCATATATTCACATTCGATGGAATGTACTAGGGTACCTTGGGAATCATTGACATCAATGTTGATTTCCCTCACGCTTGTTAACGATTTACATCATTGACCGGTAATCAAGTGGTTTCTGCCATGTTCAACATCAGGACATCTATTCGCATGGTTAGATTTGTACTACATCGGGATCGGTAAGAAGACCCTGGGTTGAGTCATCACTCTTATATGTACTTTGCCCAGGTTGCGAAGGAGTTTCTCTTGAACAATGACACAT
>SNQJ01S0033697.1:13044-29346 GCA_010110895.2 Picea sitchensis | reverse complement strand
TCTCTCCAACTTGTAATTGCAGCTTGCCTCATAAGAGAATGAGCAAGTGAAGTGTGTGTTAGAAGTGAGGCGCTAGCCTCTTATTTATATCAATCTGGCACGTGTGAAGAGTCACCATCTGGTAGGGTCGAACTCTCACTCTGGGTGGGTAAACCCACCTTTAATTAATTCTAGCCCTTCCATTATAACTGTTGGGGCCGACTTCTTATTTTGCACTTCGTAATTGTCCGATGACCAATCCGCAAAAGGGGATTTGGTCCTTATACAATTACCAACATGATTAATCCTCAATGGTGATTAATCTAATAACAATAATTATAATAATGACCTGATTAATCCACAATGGGTATTTAATCCAATAACAAAATAATAATAATGATTAATCCACAATGGGGATTTAATCCAATAATAAGAATGCTCTTCGCAGTTACATTATTTCAACAGATTATTTATATCAGAAGGATCTATTCCTACCATAGGGTGGAATAGAAAATAAGTCGATGGCCATGAAGGATGAATAATGGGAGGTTCTTGATAGAAAGGCACTAGGAACAATATGACTGAGCCTGACAATGTTGGTAGCTTTCAATATTTCGAAAGAAAAGACAATGAAGGAGTTGATGGATGCATTGGATAAACTGTATGAAAAACCCTTGGCATCCAATAAGGTATTTCTAATGAAGAGATTATTTAATATGAAGATGCCAAAAGGTGGGTCTGTTGCATATAATTTAAATGAATTTAATACGGTTACTTATCAGATAAGTTCTGTAAAAGTGGACTTTGATGATGAGGTCAGGGCTCTTATAATCTTGTGCTCATTGCCAGAAAGTTGGAATGTCTTGGTCATGGATGTAAGTAACTATGTCTCTGGTTCAAACACTTTAAAATTTGATGATGTTGTTGGTGTTATCCTTAGAGAGTAAATGCGACAAAAAATCATAGGTGAGACATCAAGTAATGCATTAAACACGGAGAACAGGGGAAGACAAAAGGATAGAGGAAAGGGCTCAGGGAACCGTGGGAATTCTAAGAAGGGAAGATCTAAATCCATACTAGGAAAGATAGAGTGCTAGAATTGTGGGAAGAAAGGAAATCTAAAGAAATATTGCATAGCTCCAAAGAAACAAAGAGATGGACAACAAGAGAAAAATCAAAAAGCAAATGTAACAGGTGATGTGTTACAAGATGCTTTGATTATTTCTATAGATAATATTTATGAGTCTTGGGTAGTAGATCCAGAGGCTTTATTTCATTCCATGCCCCATAGGAAACATTTTCTAGATAATGTTCAAGGTGATTTTGGACAGGATCATTTGGGTGATGATGCACCATGCAAAATTGTTGGAATGGGAAAGGTACAAATAAAACAAAAGAATGGAAAAAAATGGTTGTTGAAAGAGGTAAGACATGTTCCATATCTAAGGAAAAATCTAATTTCAACTGGGCAGTTGGCAAGTGAAGCTTGTATACTATATTTACAGATAAGGCGTGGAAGGTCACCAAAGGATCACTAATGATAGAAAAAGGAGAGAAGATAGGTACATTGTATTTTTCTACTGGTAATAATGACTCTTCTATCTCTTTAAATTCTACAGGAGTGGATACAACAGTGTGGAATCATAGGCTTGGACACATGAGTGAGAAGGGGATGCAGATACTTCACAAAAGAAATTTGTTTCCATATATTAAACAAATTGATTTGGATTTCTGTGAGCGTTGTGTTTATGGAAAACATAAGAGAGTCAGATTTCTCAGAGTCAGAAAATAACAGAAGAGTGAAAGGTTACAGCTTGTGCATATAGATGTATGGGGACTAGCTCAGTTATCATCTCTTGGTGGCTCTCGTTATGATGTTACTTTTATTGATGATGTAACTAGAAAAACTTGGGTTTATTGCATTCGACAAAAATATGATGTTTTTGATACTTTTAAGAAACGGAAAGCTTTGGTTGAGAATAAGACAGGAAAAAGGTTGAAGTGTCTTAGAGTAGACAATGGAGGTGAATATTGCAGTAAGGCGTTTGATGATTATTGTTCATACCATGGGATTCATAGACAGAAGACAGTTACAAGAACACCACAAGAAAATGGTGTGTCAGAAAGGATGAATAGGACCATCATGGAGCATGCAAGGAGTATGAGATTGCATGCAGGGTTGCCCTTATAGTTTTGGGCAGACGTTGTAGATACTATTGTTTACTTGATAAATAGAGAACCTTCAAGTTCTTTGGATGGTAGCATTCTAGAGGAGGCATGGGCAAGTAAAAAGGTAAACTATTCATTCTTGAAGACTTTCGGTTGTGAAGCATTTTTTCATATTGATTAAGAAAATAGAACAAAGATTGAAGAAAAATCAAAGAAGTGTACCTTTATTGGATATGGTGTTAATGATTTTGGCTATCACTTATGGGATTATGAAAATCACAAAATCATTAGGAGTAGAGATGTGATATTCAATGAGAAGTTCATGTATGAATATCAGTTGCAAGGAAGGAAACTAGAAGAAGAAAAACCAAAATACACAATGCTTGATGAGATCACTGAAAAATAAATTCCAAAGGTACCAGAAAATCAAAATGTAGAACAATCGGAGTAATAGGTACCTCAAACTTCTACAAGGGTTGTTAGAAGATCTACCAGGTTAAGTAGACCATGAACGATACTCTCCTTCATTGTACTATTTATTGTTGACTGATTCTGGTGAACCAGAAAGATATGAAGAGGTAATGCAGATAGATACTAAAAGGAAATGGGAGCAAGGCATGAAAGAGGAAATGGATTCCTTGGTAAATAACCAGAATTGGGACTTGGTTCAACTGCCTGCAGGAAAAGTAGCATTGAATAATAAATGGGTTTACAGGTTGAAGGAAGAAGATGGAGGCAAAAAGCGGTACAAGGCTGGACTTGTTGTAAAGGGATTTGCACAAAAGAAAGGTATAGATTTTGATGAAATATTTTTTCCTCTTGTTAAAATGACTTAAATTAGGACTATTTTAAGTCTTATGGTAGTAGAAGACTTGCATCTTGAACAATTATATGTAAAAACAACTTTTCTCCATGGGGATTGGATGAAGAGATTTATATGCAGCAGTCACAGGGGTATGAGGTCAAAGGGAACATAAATTTGGTATGCAAGTTGTAGAAGAGCTTGTATGGCCTAAAGCAAGCTCCAAGGCAGTGGTATTTGAAGTTTGAAAGGCTTATGACAAAACAAGGTTATAGTAGATGTCATTTTTATCACTGTGTTTATTTTAAAAGGCTAGAAAATGGAAGCTATATTATCTTGCTATTGTATGTAGATGACATGCTTGTTGCAGGGTCTAATATGCAGGATATAATTGTGCTCAAGAAGAAATTAGCTAATTCATTTGCGATGAAGGATTTGAGTACTGCAAAGAAAATCCTTGGTATGAGAATAACAAGAGATAGAAAAAATCACAAATTGACATTAGTACACCTTTGGCCATCCATTTCAAATTAACCAAGGAAATGTGTCCCAAGACATAGGAGGAGATAGAATACATGTCCAGGGTCCCTTATTCATCAGTAGTTAGCAGCTTGATGTATGCGATGGTTTGCACAAGACTAGATATTACACATGAAGAGGGAGTTGTGAGAAGGTATATGAACAATCCAGGTAAAGAACATTGGGAGGTAGTAAAGTGGATTCTCAGGTATTTGAGAGGTACTTCTAATCATGCTATGTTTTGGAGGTTAAGACATTGTTCTATAGGGATATGTTGATTCAGATATGGAAGGTGATAAATATAGCAGGCGGAGCACCACAGGGTATGTTTTTACTATAGGTGGAACAGAAGTAAGTTGGATTTCAAAACTACAAAAGGTTTTTTCACTTTCAACAACAAAAGCAGAGTATGTTGATGCTATAGAGGCTAGTAAAGAAATGATTTGGTTACAAAGGTTTATGGAGGAATTGGGAAAGAAACAGGAAAATAGCAGGTTGTACTGTGACAGTGAGAGTGTCATTCATCTTGAAAATAACTCAACCTTCCATTCAAAGACTAAGCATATACAACTCAGGTACCATTTCATACAATCGGTCTTGGAAGATGGACATTTGAAGTTGGAAAAGATACATACTAGCCAGAATCCTACAGACATGTTAACAAAGGGAGTAACTAGGGAGAAAGTGAGTTCCTTCTCAGTTTCAGTTCACCTTCAAGCATGAAGGTGAAGATGAGAAATTTTCCAGGTCCAAGGTGGATCATAGTCCAGCAGGTACATCATCGGTGGAGTTGTTGTGATTAGTCTCCAAGTGGGAGATTGTTGGTTGTGGAGCCTGATTATCTTCCTGATTCAGAGGTATTTATTTTCAGTCATGTTTATACCCCATGAAGACTGTACACTCTGGAATATTGTACACCCCTCATAGTCAATCTTGACCGTTCATCATTAAGTCACAGATCTGACGGTAGAGATTATGTTAGGGTTTTTTTCCCTAGAAGGAAACCCTCTTGTATAAGGGAATTGTATTATGGTTGTGTATTATTGTGAATATTGTATTATGAGAGAGGAGACTCTGAGATAAAGAAGACCTAAAAAAATTTCTGGTGGACGTAGCCCACATTGGGTGAACCACATATATCTGTTTCTTTATTGTATTTTGTATCTTTTGTGTTTTATTTCCTCTTTTGTCTTATTTCATTGCTTCACTATCTTGTTTTTATAACAATTGGATACATCAAACATCACATAGTCATTACCTTAATTGATATCCGTAGCACCCTTAACTTCATTCACCAATAGGTATCCCAAGAAACACACTACTATATACATTTTAGGAACAACTTTTGAATTAGGATTTCTAATGGAAGTTTCATGAAATGAGGTGGTCATTGTGAAAATGTGTAGCTTCAAATGGTTGATTATTCCTTGAAAAAACACATGTTTTCTATTGAAATAAGTGGTTGTGAAATTATTTTGGGTGTTTAATGGTTATGGACATTAGGTCCCATCACCATGGATTTTCATGAGTTATACATGAGTTTCCAATAGGAGGGGCATCACTACAATTTCCAAGGAATCGCAGTTGGTTCTCTAGAGATCATTAGCTCACATTGTATCAAAAAAATTCTTAAAAATGGAAATTCAAGAATTATTTCTTAATTCCATGCCATTCAAGCCTTTGAGACACCTTATTAAACCATCCATCCTGACATGCAATTAGTCTTGTCGAAAAACCAATCATTCTTTGAAACACCCCAAGGAATACCATGCTCCTATGGTGTGCATGATCATTATATTCCATCCATACTAGGTAGCCTCCCACCCAATTTATTCCCTTATCACCACCCATTTTCCCAAAAAATGAAATAAAAAATATAGTTCAGGAGTTGCTAGCTGCTAGTGTCATCTTTCCTAGTACCGGTCCATATTTGTCACCATTTTTATGGTCATCAAAAACCAAGGCTCTTGGCACATGTATCCTGACTTTTGATCTCTCAAAAAAATAAAAGTCAAGGTTAATCTTCCCATTTTCGTCATTTACGATCTCTTATATGATCTCAAAGGTGCTCAATTATTCACCAACTTGATATCTATTCCAACTATCACCAAATCCATGTGAAGGAGGTAGAGATTCCCCAAACTAATTTTCACACTCATGGAGGCCATTATGTATTCTTGGTGATACCATTTTATCCTTTGCGATGCATCTTCCACATTCCAAAATATCATGAACAACATCTTTCAACCCTTTTTCCATCATTTTGTCCTTGTCTTTTTTTTATGACATCTTGGTCTACAATAAAACTTGGCACACCAATGTCACCCATGTGGGTCAACTCTTACAACTACATGTTAATCATTGATTTTTTTCTCAAGAGGTTCAAATGTTCCTTTGGTGTCCCTAAAGTGGAATATTTGGGTCATATTGCTAGTCATGATGTTGTACGTGTAGACTGGAAGAAAATTGAAGCAATGAAGCATTAGTCACATAAAAAAACTCTTAAAACTTTACAAGGTTTTCTTGGTCTCACTAGTTACTGCATAAATTTCATCAATAACTATAGTAAGATTTTAGCTCCCCTCAACACCTTGCTTAAAAAAATGGTTTCAATTGGAATGAAGCCACCAAGAAGGCCTTCCAGGAGTTGAAGAATTCTATGTGTACAACCCTAGTACTCACTCTTCCAGAATTCACTAAGACTTTTGTTTTGGAATGTGATGCCTCTGGTAAAGGCATAGAAATAGTACTCATGCAATAGAGAAGACCATTGGCCTTTACTAGCAAACAACTCTATGTGTGGCACTTGGGAAAATACATTTATGAAAAAGAGATGATGGCTATATTGCATTATGTGGATATTTGTCGTCCATACTTGCTTTGGAAATGTTTCTATATTAAAATAGATCATCTCATCCTGAAAACACTTCATGGAGCAAAGGATTTCATCCCCTTAGCAATATAAATGGGTCACCAAAATGTTGGTATATGATCTAAGATAATTTATAATAAGGGAAAATATAATTTGGTAGAATATTCCCTCTCTCAAAAGTATGAAGAGGAAAGGTCTCTCTTTTCACTCCCCTTCATTGTAGAATATTGGTTGAATTATGTCTACAATGAATGGTTCACATATCTCAAAATTGCCTACTTGATCCAGTAACTTCAAATGGCACCCCATGCATATCAGGATAAACTTGGTACAATTAAGAGATTTTCTATAAAGGGAACTTGTACTTGAATAAGAAACCCTCCTTTAAATCAACGATGTTATTTGAAATCCATACATCTCTAGCAGCAGGTCATTCCAGTTTTCATAAAAAATATCAATGGATCATACGTTCATTTTTTGGGGAAGGCATGAAGAAGTACATCCACACTTTTGTGGAAGAATGTGACCTTTTCCAATGAAACAAGGGAGAAAAAATGAAAACTAAAAAAAAAACTACAAAATTTACCCATTCTGCCAGTCGTATGGACTGACATTTCTATGGACTTCATTGTGGTTTCCCCAAATTTGGCAATAAATTCATCATCATGGTTATGATTGATCACATTTCCAAATGTGCTCATTTTTTTTCTCTAAAACAACCCTTTAAATCCTCCATGGTGACTCAATTATTCATGGATAATATCTTTAAACTCCATGGTATGCCACAATCAACTGTGACAGACTGTGACCCCACTTTCACTAACAATTTCTAGAAATAATTATTGTCTCTAGGGAACTCAAATACCTATTAGCACCTCTTATGACCCCTAGACTGATGGCAATATGGAATCTGTCAAAAAGTGTTTGGAAGAATATTTGAGGTGCTTTACTTCAAGATGATAATCCCAATGGGTTCAATGGTTACCCTAGAAAAATGGTGGTACAATACAACTTATCATGGCGCCACTCGAATGACTCCCTTTGAGGTTTTTTATGGCCAAAAGAACCCATTAGTACTTGTTGGAAAGTTAGTTGTCATTGATCCCAACTCTAGATGAACTCTAGAAGCGTTGATGTCAACCCTATTCAACCCTAGAAGAAGTATTGGAAAGATGGCTAAGTGGTTGAGAAGCCCTAGATGGTGTGGTCATGGAACCAGAAGTTGTTTGAGGAATAATGACATGAAGCACAATGTAAATGCATGTAACACACTCATATATGGATATTCATTGTCGTTCCATTTCCAACGGTAGGTGGTACTTCACATAGTTCCTCACGGTTGAGGAGTTATGCCCTCTTGAAGTTGGAAGTCTCGAAAAATGGTTAAGAAGCCCCTAAACAATTACAATTCATTAATTAAAGAGTAAAGTGGTTGTAACAAGAAGCCCTAAAGTTAAGGAGAGAAGTTACTTTGAAAAAGTATAAATACACCTCAAGGAGTCTCTCATAATTACATTCACATACACGAGTCTATGGGATCTCTTCTAAGTGAATAAGTGATATGGTTTATCTTTTCATAGCATATCTGAGGTAGGGAAACCCTGAAGGAGCAAAGTGTACGGATGTGACTGAACTAGCCTTTTCTCAAGTTATCTGCGGTACACAATTTATCAAAGCATGGATGTCTGCGGGTTGTCAGTTGATGAATCGCGGATAGTTCATACACGAGTCACATTTCAGCAAGGCGCGGATGTACGCGGGTCACATAAGTGCAAAGTGCGGATATCCGCGGGTTGATAATGTACAAGTCACGGATCTGTGAAAAGCTTTTGAGGAGGATGCTAGTACCAGGTTATTGAGGCTAAGGAAGCGCTACATGTATGTAATATTGTGTATCAGGTCTACTACATGATTAAAGGTATGTTTTACATGTGTTTTGAGGGTTGTATCTTAATACATGCTTGAGGCATGATTTGGAGATTTGGGAATATGCTTTGAGGCACATCTCGGTGATGCTATGGTACATTGATTAGAAGCATATCTTGGATATCTTGGTATCTGGTTTGGTATATGTCATGGTGATGTTATCACATGCTAGAGGCATTTCATTGATGATATCTTATGGTACATGGTGTATGGCATGATTGAGACATGTCATGAGTGATATGATATATGGTTGAGGAACATATATGTCAATTTCATAAGAAAATGAAATTCAATTCACAATAACGTTGGTGGACTTTCTAAATTATGCAGGTTATAATCAAAACATTCTATTTTGGTTTTGTGGATGAAAAATACAATTAAAATAAATTTAATAAAAAGTTGCTTCATATGGCTTATTTTGTTTGAACTCCATTCAAAAGCTCACAACTCAGCCTACCGTCAATTAGGTTCTAGTCTATGGTGTAAACTAGTTTGACTTTCAACAATACCTTTTCTTTTCCACAACAAATCGAGACCACTCGTTATTCAATATGACGGGGCAGATTTAGTCTGCAGTGTTTCTCCCTTGCTTGACCTTGAATCGTGACCATTCCTTATTCGATCTGACGGTCCAAACTGGATCTGGTAATATTTTGTTTCAGCTCGATTTGCTATGGAAATCGACTTGAAACTAAGGCACACAACTAGGGTTCCATCGATTGAATCAATACATGTCTACCATCCAGGAATTTACACAACACAACATTGTGATCATTATCATTTCATCAGAGCCAAAAGAGGTCGTTGCCTTCGTTCTACGATTCTCTCAGTTGTTACGATCTTCTCTTGTATTTTTGTTTCTGGGTTTTAGAAATAAATCAACAAGGTACCAACCAAGTCCATGATTGTTGTTATTTCGCTGTACAAATCGAATTTGTCTTCTAAGCACCGTTTTTCAGACATCAACAATTTATTTCTACTTACAAGAAATGTAAAGCGCCTCTGGTACCATTCAAATGATGAAAATCAATATATTTCATTCAATAAATTTCCGTTTCCTAGATTTGAACACCCATGCATATAGATTATCATTATAGCACAATACAATCAGTTATGGTTATCTGGAACACAGGATCCATATTTCTCATTGTTCTGGAATATACACAGAGAGTAATTCCCAATTTCTCCTTATTCCAACAACAACATTATTTGGATACAATTCCTCCTTAAAAACACAAACAATATGTTCCATATCCCAACAAATAGGATCTGCAAATAATTAGGGATCTCTAACAATAAAAATAAGTCACTAACCAACTCTTAGAGATTCGAGAGTCTATTTTGGCTATAATAGCCATTATTACAAACATACAACTCATCACTCATTTAACAAACCTATCCTTCTAGAATCAACAAAGAAAATATGAAATTAAGTGATGCCCCTGCATCATACTTTCAGGCTTGAAATTGTTCATGGACTCCTGTCCAAGAGATATTCAACAGTGCTGCCACTTTTCTGTAACAATGTGGCAGTCATCCATGTTGAATCCTCAACTGGATGGTATTTCCATTTCACCAAGTACTCCTTCCCTCTTGTCTTCTTCTTCACCCTTTTGTCTAAAATCCTCTCTGGATGTAGAGGTTTTGTTGTTGGCATTTGTTTTTTCCACTGGACATGTTGCTTAATTTCACTATCTTCACCATCTTGAGTTGTTCCTTCAGCTTCACTTACATGAAATTTATACAAGTCTGCCACATTAAAAATTGGATAAATTCCCATCTCATGGCAACTTGATTTCATAAGCATTATTTGAAAATTTTCTGAGGATTTTACAAGGCCCATTCTTCTTAAACTTCAGTTTGTTATATTCTCCTTTTGGGAATATTTCCTTCCTCATATGTGCCAAAAATAGTTCTCCAATTTCAAAGCTCTGCTCTCTCCTCTTCAAATCTGCTCTGCTCTTGTATTTAAGGTTGTTTTGTTGTAGATTCTACTTTACCTACTCATGGATTTCTTGCATTACTGTAGTAAATTCCTCTCCATCTGCACTTCTTTGCTCCGCTCTTCCCAAATTTCTGACTTCATAAAATCTCCTCGGATACATTCCATACATAATATAGAATGCACTCTGGCATGTGCTTCTATTGGGAGAATCATTGAAGGCAAATTTGGCCTGAGCTGGTACCTGATCCCACTGTTTGGGATGTTCTCCAACTAGACTCCTCAAAATGTTTCCCAAACTTCTATTAACTACTTCAGTTTTCCCATCTGTCTGTGGGTGATAAGCTAAACTATAGTTGACATTTGTTCCAAGATTTTTCCACAAGGTTTTCCAAAAGTGTCCAAGAAATCTAGTGTCTCTATCTGAAACAATATTTCTTGGAAGTCCATGCATCCTCACAACTTGCTTGAAAAACAAATTGGCTATGTGTGTGGCATCACTAGTCTTAAATCGAGGAATGAAATGAGTCATTTTAGAAAATCTATCCACAACTACAAAAATTGAATCCTGGCCCTTTTGTGTCTTTGGAAAACCTAATACAAAATCCATGTTGATTCAATCCCAAGGTCTACTAGGAATTGGAAGTGGTGTATACAAACCTATATTCTGACTCCTACCTTTTGCATGGTGGTAGATTGCACACTTGTCCACAAAATTATGTAGATCTGTTCTCATCCTTGGCCAAAAATAAGAATGCTTATGTTGTTCAAAGGTTTTATCATGTCCAAAATGTCCACTCAGTCCTCCACTATGTTTTTCTTTGACCAAATCATCCCTCATTGAGCATCTAGGAATACATAGTTGATTGTTTTTTAACAACAAACCATCCTACAACATATATTCCAGCCATGGGCTTTTCTCCTTCACTATTGGATTGTTACAAGCTTCAAAATCCTCCTTAAAGTCTGCATCTTCCTCATACAACTCTTTCATGAAGTCAAACCTTGTGAATTGTATTTGTCTTTCCTGTATCACCAAATTTCTCCCACTTAGAGCATCTGCAACTTTATTAGATTGGCCACTGATGTGCTTCAAAACAAAAGTAAAACTCTACAAATATTCAACCCATTTAGTGTTATTTTGATTTAATTTTCATTGTTGCATTATATGCTATAAGGCATGATTGTCTAAATACAAAACAAATTCCCTGGACAACAAATAATGCCTCCATTTCTTAAGTGCTTGAACTACAACATATAATTCTTTGTCATAGGATGAATATTTATTCCTTGATTTATTTATTTTCTCACTAAAATAATCTATGGGATTCTCCTCTTGGCTGAAAACTGCCCCTATGGCTTCTCCACTAGCATCACACTTCACTTGGAAAGGAATTTGAAAATCTGGAAAAACTAAGATGGGTTGATCTGTGATCTTCTTCTTCAGCAATTGAAACTTATTTTCAGCTTCCACAATCCATGTAAATGGTTGTTTGTATTTCTTAAAGGTAACTACTATTGGAGCACATATCTTGTTGAAATTCCTAATAAATTTCCTGTAAAAGCTTGATAGTCCATGAAAGCTTCCAACTTCAAAAATATTTTTGGGAGAAGGCCACTCTTGGATAGCTCTCACCTTCTCAAGATCCATTTTCAGCCCCTCTTCAGAGATAACAAAACCCAGATATACAACTTCATATTTTAAAAATGAGCACTTCTTCAGGTTAATTAACAATCTCTCCTGCTGCAATTTTCTCATGACATATTTCAGATGTATCAAATGATCTTCTTTGGACTGACTGTATACCAAAATATCATCCAAGTATACTATAACAAATTTCCCAATGAATTCTTTCAACACTTCATTCATTAATCTCATGAAGGTACTAGGTGCATTTGACAACCCAAGCAACATTACCAACCATTCATACAAGCCATCATTAGTCTTGAATGCAATTTTCCATTCATCTCCTTCTAATTTGGTGATAACCACTCTTCAAATCAATCTTGGAAAAATACCATGCACCTTTCAAATAGTCCCACAAATCATCCATTCATGACAATGGAAATTTGTACCTAATTGTAATTTTGTTGATTTCCCTCGAATCAGTGCACATCCTCCAGCTTTCATCCTTCTTTGGCCTTAGTATTGTTGGCACAACACATGGACTCAAACTTTCTCTGATCAGTCCCATGTTTAGCAACTCTTGTACCAAATTTCTTATTTCCTCATTTTCACGAGGGTTCATCCTATATGTAGCCTTGTTAGGTAGGTTTTCCCTAGGTATCAGATTGATGTGGTGGAAGATACTTCTTTTGGGTGGAAACTCACTTGGAAAATCATCCACAACTGTTGGATCATGTTGTCATTCATGCCAAAGGTTTGATTGATTGATGTCAAAGGATTAATGTCAGGTGATTGATTGATGTCAAGGGATTGATTGATGCCAAAGGTTTGATTGCTTGATGTTAAAGGATTGATGTCAAGTGATTGATTGATACCAAAGGATTGATTGATTGATGATGAACAATGTCTTGTCATAGTATACTAATGTAATATGTATTGTCCTTGATGATAATGGATAAAATGTCAAGTGGAATCATAGTCATATGAAGTCATGCATAGATGAAGAGGGATCAATGATTTGTCATTGATATGATGCATATATGAAGATGGATCAATGAGTTCTCGTTAATATGATGCATAGATGAAGATGGATCAATAAGTTGTCATTGATACATGATGCACATGATGCAAAGATGAAGATGGATCAATGAGTTGTCATTGATACATGATGGAAAGATGAATATGGATCGATGTCATTTCTTTGATATATGATGCATAGTTGGATGACTCATTATTGTCTTATCATTGTTGATAAGGAGTACAAATGGATGAACTCCAAAGTGGTCCCCTTCTAATGAAAGCCCTCATGGGAAGACGCTTTGCGGTTGAGTTATCCTAGAAGTATGGTTGGAGAACCCATGCTTATATGTGAAATAATGAGATGAATATCAATGAATTTGTCAGTGAAACTATCCTAGATGGATAGTTCTTGTCATGCCATTTTCGGTGGTATGTGGAATGTCACATAACTCCTCACGGTTTGAGATTTATTTTCTTACGAAGTTGGAGGACCCTCATATGTTGGCCTGAAGCCCCAAAAGGTCAAAGAAGTCAAAGAGCTTGCAAAGAAGAAATTATTATTTAAATGATAAAGTGAATTGACAAAGTCGACAAGGATTATTTAAATAATAAAGTGAAGTGACAAATCAAAGAAGATTATTTAAATGATAAAGTGAAGTGACAAAGTCAAGGAGGAGTATTTAAATAATAAAGTAATGGAGAACTTTCTAATTATGGAAAGTGGTTAAAAGTGAGTTAACCCTAAAATGAGGAAAGTGGGTTAAGTGACATAGAAGATGCTTCTAAGGAAGCTACTTGGAGAGTATAAATAAGAGGGAAGGGTCTCTTGTGAATTAGATCTCTTGAGTATCTCTTGAGCATGATTGAAGATCTATTCTGAGAGAGAGAAGATCTAGAGGATCTCATGGATGCATCAAAGTTTCGGTAAGTCTGAGATCATGACGGAAAAAATCTCAGAAGTTAAGAAACCCTAGTTTCTGAGGTATACGCGGGCTGTAGTGAGCCAGGGCGCATACATATGCAGGTTGAATGAGGACAGAGCACACACAGTGGATGAAGTCATGATGACTTGTGTGTGAGCTGGTGCCAGGGTCTTGAAGGATGAAGCAGGTTCCCAATATACATTCTATGGGTTCATATCTGCCATAGGAACTTTGGTATGGTTACATTGTTGTCTTGATGGATACTCTTGCTTGTTGTATGGTGAATGCTTAAAGAATTCTTGGTATGGTTGTTGTGATTTGGTTGTATTGATTGATGCAGTGAGAAGCACTCTTATGATTCAGTACTGATGTGATTGCTATAGTATATTGGTTTCTTATACATGATTGAATAACATTTATATTGTATTGTTGAGGAGCATGAGTAAGTTGTTGGAGAGCTTGGATGTGTTGTGATTGGTTATGGGTCAGATTGGACAGTGAAAGACATAAGAGAATGTGATTGAAGGTTGCAGAGGATTTGAGTTCATCTTGAAGAGAAAACCCTAAGTAACTCAGAAGTGATACGCAGGTTGTAGTACAGACTGGACGCATACATATGCGAGCTATACTACCGGTAGGGTGCGTACATACGCGTATTGCACTACTGACAGGTCATGTACCTGTTGACAAATTGATATCTGTTGAGGATTTTTGCCTCATCTCAGTTGGTGCTGAGGATGTAAGATGAGTCTCGCATTATAGAGATGGTGCTCTTGTAGAGTTGTACTCTATTCAGTTGTTGTTGATAACCCAAGGATTGTAGTCCATAATAATAAGAAAATTGTACATACATCTTGTGTTCTTTGTGTTCCTTGTGATGATGAATTTTTGATGATATATGTTATTGATGCATGTTCACATTTAACTAGTTATAAATGACAACATTAAGTAATGAATAAAATGGTGATTGCTAACTAAGAAGTTTTTGTGTAAGGGGAAGTTGGGAAAAAGAGCCCTACACTGTTCACCCCCCACTCTCAGTGTAGTCAGTGTGTCCAACAATTGGCTTCAGAGCGAGCCTTCACTGTAAGCCTTAACAAGCTTGGAGGAGATCTATGGATACAAAAATGGATGATGAAGTTCCAATCCTTAATGATGAAAACTATTCTACATGGAGAATAGAAATGAGAGTGCATTTGAAGGAAATGGGAGCAGGTATTTGGAAGGCATCCATCGGTGTATCATTTTCCTTGAATAACAGGTCAAAGTTTGCAGCTCAAAGGGAAGGAAAGAAGAATGATGCATTGGCTCTCAAGACCATTCTTAATGGACTCTCAAATCCAATCAAAGAGAGCATGGGACAATGCACTTCCGCCAAGCATCTATGGCTAAAGCTAGAGGATACATATCAAAGAAAAAAGGAAGACCTTGAAGACAACTCCATCAAGAACAATGAAGGTAAAGAATTTCCAAAAAATCTTGATTGCAATATTTATAAATGTGATGATGTTGGCAAAAATGAAGATCTTGAAGATGAAAGTAACGAATCATGTGATGATGTTGGCAAAGAGGAAGATCTTGAAGATGAAAGTAAAGAATCATGTAATGATGTTGGAAAAAAGGAAGATATTGAAGACATTTGAAGGTAAAGAATCTTCAAAAACCCTTGATTGCAATAATTTAAAATGTGATGATATTGAATATTTCTCTACAAGTGAAGAAGAAAATCTATAAATAGTTTGTGTAGAGTTTGATGGTATTTATCCCATCGAAAGAATAGAAGAATAACTATTAGAACTTCAAAAGAAAGTTGAGTGGGGTCTATATGAATACAAATCTGATCATTACTATATAGACTATAGTTATCTTTCCGATAACACTAAAAAGTTTCTTAAGAAGAGTCAAAGGCACATATTGAAGTTAAAGGAAATGCTCAAAGAACAAGAAGAGAGTAAAAAGACTCAATTAGAATAAAAGGAAGAAGAGATCACAAGACTAAAGAATGAAAAAGAATATAAGAAGGTAGATGATGAGATTAGCAAAAGTCTTGAAATTATTGTTCATCTCAAGACCCAAATTGAAGAAGCCAAAAGGGTAGAGGAACTATTGAAGAATCAAGTAAATGAAAAGGAAGAGTCATGTCATAAGTTAGAAGTTGAAGTTGTTGATCTTAGAAAGAAAGTAGAGAATTCAAACAAATTCTTGAATAGTTCACAAATATTGAATGAGATCTTGGAAAGTCAAAGATTACCAAATGATAAATCAGGTCTTGGATACAAAAAATAAGCTACACATGCTAAAGCAAGCACCTCAAAGAAGCATGAGGTAAGTCCCTCACTCTCAAAGGATGAAGACAATGTTACAATTCAATCATCTACACAAGGCAAGGAAAGTTTCAAAAGAACAAAGCAAGGAAGAAATCAAGAAGCCATCTTTACACCTCAAAGAAGATGGACACCAAAGCAAAGGTATGAAAGTATTTTTCATGGTCAATGTTATTCATGTAATGAATATGGTCACAAA
>SNQJ01S0033697.1:0-13034 GCA_010110895.2 Picea sitchensis | reverse complement strand
ACCATAAGGTGTTGGAGATGTGATCAATTATGACACATTGTTTTTCATTGTCACAACATGAGATGCTACAACTGTAGTGTATTTGGTCACAAATCCCATGATTGCTGGAACACAAGAAGAAAGTCCATGATGAGGAATTCATATAGCATGACTAGAAGAAGGCATGAAGTTAGGAAGGGAGACATCTTTGAAAAGATGGAAGCTCAGAGCTCAAGTTCTGAGAAGCAGGGACACCTTCAAAAGTGGGTGAAGAAGACTGAACAACCAGAGCAGAAGGGAAGCTTAAGTGTGGCATCCTCAAAAGAATATGTGGGTTACAGTGGTAACAGTCGCGTACATACGCAGGCTGACCTTGAATAGGTCACGCACATACGCGAGCTGTCTGTGTAGCAGGAAGCGTATATGTGGTAAAGCCTTGGGAAAAGGGCTATGCACATGGGTTGCAGCTTGATGTGATGGTATAACTTTGTGTTGCGGGGTATGACATAGTTTGTTATAGGTTCTGACATTTTTTGCTGCAGGTTTTCATGATTACATGTTGGATTATGTATGGTGTTGATATATGGTTAAGTATTGAAAGGATATCTTGGATGCATGGCACTAACCCATGAGTATGGATTGAGGCATTTTCTGTTGAAGAACAATGTTGGTTATGACAATGAAGTTATGGCACTTTTGTTATGAGATATATCATTATGATGCTAGCTAGAAATGTCATTGATCTATTGAGGCACACTTCTAGTACATATTGAATGCTTAGTATTTGTTGTGGTGTATGGAGGTTGAGGTTGATCTATTGGTGTACATGGCTGGTACATATTTGAGTTTCATTGATATATCTTATGATGTATTATTGGAAGCATGTTTGTTGGATATCTTGGTGCATGCGTTTGGCATATGGTTGGACTACATATTGGGACATGTAGTTGGTGAGTTGATGAGGTGATCATGTTTTACATCATTGATGAGTCATAGATTGATCTATAGTTGATGCATGATTGGTACACTTCTATTACATTGGTAGAGACACCTACTAGCAGCTTGATTGGCACATGTTTTATGGTAGGATGATGACACATCTTGATTGTGGTTCATCTTGTTGAGGTATTGGTGCATGGTTGATGTACTTTCTTAGTACAAGTGGTGATACATGTTGATGTACATGTTTGGCACACTCATAGATGGTATATGTTTAGATTATAGTACTTGGCTAAAAGTACACCATTGGTATTACTTAATTAGCATTTAATTTGGTACATGATGTACTTGGTTGAATTTTTTATCATGATTCTCCATTTCATTGTTGACATATCTTTTTCTTCATGATGTATGGTATGGCATGAGGTTTTGATGCATGGACAGTTCCAAGGATCATCATAGATAGAGTGGTTGATCTATGATTTGGTTGAGCAACAACATTTGCAGCCAAAGCATATTGTTCGTATTGCAGAGAATATAGGGGGAGGCATACCCATAGGGGGGAGTCATTCTTCTTCCCATGATTCTAGGAGGAGACATTTATCAGATGCATACTTGGTAAAATATCCCTGTACTTAAAGAAAGAGAATACAGGCATAGTTCCAGGGGGAGCGATGGTCACAGAAGGAGCGATGGTCACAGGGGGAGCATGAGAGATATATCTTCAACATTACATCAGAGTGAAATCCCTTGTTCAAAAGGGGAGAGATTATTCAGAGGAAGATCAAAGGAATTCAGGCAGGGGGAGCAGCCCCAAGGAGAGAACTACCCTTTTCCATTGATGTCAAAGGGGGAGAGATAGTCACATTGATGTGATTGATGACTATTGATGTAGAGCAATGCCTTGTCTATATGTTGACATCAATGATTGGTGTTAACATCAATGTTGATATTTCCATCAATGCCAAAGGGGGATATTGTTGGATAATGTTGTCATTGAAGCCAAAGGTTTGATTGATTGATTTCAAAGGATTGATGTCAAGTGATTGATTGATGTAAAGGGATTGATTGATGCCAAAGGTTTGATTGATTGATGTCAAAGTATTAATGTCAAGTGATTGATTGATGTCAAGGGATTGATTGATACCAAAGGATTGATTGACTGATTGATTTATGAGGAACAATGTCTTGTCATAGCATACTAATGTAATATGTATTTTCATTGATGAGAATGGATAAAATGTCAAGTGGAATCATAGTCATATGATGTCATGCATAGATGAAGATGGATCAATGAGTTGTCATTGATATGATGCATAGATGAATATGGATCAATGAGTTGTCATTAATATGATGCATAGATGAAGATGGATCAATGATTTTTCATCGATACATGATTCACATGATGAAAAGATGAATATGGATCAATGAGTTGTCATTGATACATGATGCAAAGATGAAGATGGATCGATGTGGTTTCTTTGATATATGATGCATAGTTGGATGACTCATTATTGTCTTATCATGGTTGATAAGGAGTACAAATGGATGAACTCCAAATTGGTCCCCTTATGGTGAAATCCCTCACGGGAAGACACTTTGCGGTTGCGTTATCCTAGAGGTATGGTTGGATAACCCATGCTTATATGTGGAATAATGAGATGAAGATCAATAAATTTGTCAGTGAAACTATCCTAGATGGATGGTGCTTGTCATGCCATTTCTGGTGGTATGTGGATTGTCACATAACTCCTCATGGTTTGAGAGTTATTGCCTTACGAAGTTGGAGGACCCCCATATGTTGGCCTGAAGCCCCAAAAGGTCAAAGAAGTCAAAGAGCTTGCAAAGAAGAAATTATTATTTAAATGATAAAGTGAACTGACAAAGTCAAGAAGGATTACTTAAATAATAAAGTGAAGTGACAAAATCAAAAAAGATTATTTAAATGATAAAGTGAATTGACAAAGTCAAGGAGGAGTATTTAAATAATAAAGTAATGGAGAACTTTCTAATTATGGAAAGTGGCTAAAAGTGAGTTGACCCTAAAATGAGGAAAGTGGGTTAAGTGACCTAGAAGATGATTCTAAGGAAGCTACTTGGAGAGTATAAATAAGAGGCAAGGGTCTCTTGTGAATCAATTCTCTTGAGTATCTCTTGAGCATGATTGAAGATCTATTCTGAGAGAGAGAAGATTTGGAGGATCTCGTGGATGCATAAAAGTTTTGGTAAGTCTGAGATCGTGACGGAAAAAATCTTGAAAGTTCAGAAACCCTAGTTTCTGAGGTATACGCGGGTTGCAATGAGCCAGGGCGCGTACATATGTGGGCTGAATGAGGATAGAGCACATACAGTGGATGAAGTCATGAAAACTTGTGTGTGAGCTGGTGCTAGGATCTTGAAGGATGAAGCAGGTTCCATATCTGCATTCTATGGGCTCAGATCTACCATAGAAACTCTAGTATGGTTACATTGTTGTCTTGATGGATACTCTTGCTTGTTTCATGGTGAATGTTTAAGGCATTCTTGGTATGGATGTTTTGATTTTGTTGTATTGATTGATGGAGTGAGAAGAAATCTTATGATTCAGTACTGATGTGATTGCTATAGTATACTGGTTTCTTATACATGATTGAGTAGCATTCATATTGTATGGTTGAGGAGCATGAGTAAGTTGTTGGAGATCTTGGATTTGTTGTGATTGGTTATGGGTTAAATTGGACAGTGAAAGATAGAAGAGAATGTGATTGAATGTTGCAGAGGATCTGAGTTCATCTTGAAGAGAAAACCCTAAGTAACTCATAAGTGATATGCAGGCTGTAGTACAAACTGGCCGCATACATACGCGAGTTCTACTACTGGTAGGGCACATACATAAACGTGTTACACTACCGACAGGTCGCGTACCTATTGACAGATTGATATTTGTTGAGGATTTTTGCCTCATCTCAGTTGGTGCTAAGGATGTAAGTTGAGTCTTGCATTACAGAGTTGGTGCTCTTGTAGAGTTGTACTCTATTCAGTTGTTGTTGATAACCCAAGGATTGTAGTCCGTAATAAAAATAAAATTGTACATACATATTGTGTTCTTTGTGATGATGAATTGTTGATGATATATGTTGATGATATATGTTGTTGATGCATGTAGTAAGTAATGAATAAAATGGTGCTTGCTAACTAAGGATTTTTTGTGTAAGGGGAAGTTGGGAAAAAGAACCCTACACTGCTCACCCCCCCTCTCAGTGTAGTCGGTGTGTCCAACAACAACACTGTCATGATATTCATTCAAAATATCTTGAATTTCAATAGGTAGGTATGAAATTTTAGTGGTTGTAAATACTACTTTAGGCTTATTAATCAAAGAAAAATTTACCTCGTTACTTTCCAGCTACTGCAAAAACTCTTTTCCACTCATCAACCAAATTTTTGGACTATTGGTTTCCATTGTACCTTCTCCTTGTTGGATTACTGAGAGGGGGGGTGAATCAGTAATAGAGCAATCTAATCCTTCTTAACCACAAAATTCAAGTGTTATATCAATGTAGCATTATCATCCAATAGTTGCAGAGTAAATAAACAATTAACAAATGAGAAATCATACACATACACAGTACACCCGTGTTTTACGTGGAAACCCAAAGCGAGAGAAAACCATAGAATGATTTTTCTTATATGTATTTAAAAATTACATTCATTGGAAGCACCAACTTCCTTTGTTTTCCAGTTGCAACTAGAAGGAGGCTCCAACCCCCTAGTTTCTCAGGCTACAACCTGAGGGAAGCTCCAACTCCACAATTCTCTGGCTACAATCAAAAGGAGGCTCCAACCCCCTAGTTTCTTAGGCTACAACATGAAAGAAGCTCCAACTCCCCAATTATCTGGCTACAACTAGAAAGAGGATCCAACCCCCTATGTTCTCCAGATACAATCGGAAGGTGGCTACAACCACCTGTCATTGTCCCGTCCAACCGCCCTGAAATAAAAGTAGAATGATGGAACCACTGTCACACTATCACTGTGAGATATATTGTTGTAAACCTATACCAGTCAACTTGTAATCAACCTATACCATAAACAAGTGCATCAACCATGAACCAACCTATACCAAACAACCTATAATCATCCCGTACCATAAAAAAGTGCATCAACCATGCCCCAACCCATGCCTCAACCTGTAATTAGCATGTACTATAAACAAGTGCATCAACCATGCACCAACCTGTACCTCAACCTCAACCAAAAGCCCTCATCAATTTCATCATCCAAATATGATTTGTAACTCTATAATATAAATGGTGTATATGATCACATACCTGCAAACCTTCCTTAAATTTAACAACAAGAGACTAGAATTTTATCAAACTTTACTTTAGTCTCACATGACTAATTTTGGATTAGTCAACAACCCTAACTTGAAATAATCATAACTATGTACCTATAATGAATAAATATCTTAAAATAGTAAAAAATGTTCTTCAATGTATTTTATGCAATTCCTCTAGGTTTCACTACTTGGAACCTCTCAGAAAAAGAGTTATAGCAAAAATGGCCTACCTTGTTGAATTTTGGCTTATTATAGAGAGAGAACTTGTAGAGGGTGCCCCGCACGGAATATTTGTTGTACGGATCTGAAAATGGTACACATAATACTACATATTGTACTATAACCGATACATTTGGTCTTACTGAATTTGGATCTGTTATGAATAACTTATGACATTGTTACCCGAAACACCTATTTTAGACTAGTTTCAGGACTAGCCACAAACCATATTTTCCACAGAGTGTAACTACAAAAATACAACGACCCACAAACTAAAATTTGTATCATGACTACTTGGATATGTTTCTTCAACGACCTCCCAATTTCATGTTCTAAATCATTCTATAAAAAACAATATTGGGAAAATGGTGAGATGACCTGTAAATAACATACCTTAGAAAGCATCATCAAAAGAATTTATCCTCCCTTGAATTTCGACCTTATTTACTTCACCTTCCCTCTGAAATTCAGCTTAGATATCCTTTGGCTACCTCAATCACTTGTAGATATTTGATATGCTCAAGTTTAATTAAAATTAGAGAGCCTCGCCTCTTATTTATACTTTCATGTAGCTTCTTCAAGGGGTTACCTTTTAACCATCTTAACCCACTTTCCTTATTTTAGGGTTAACCCACTTTTAACCACTTGTCCACTTAGTAATTTCTCCATTAACTTTATTGTTTAAATAATTTATTTTGTATCCACTTTGACTTATAGTACACTCATCACTTCACTTTATTATTTACCTTCTAAAATCTATTAAACCACTTTGACTACTTTGACCTTTTGGGGCTTCTAGATGATTGGTGAGGGTTCTCCAACTTCACATGGCCATAACTCTCTAACCGTGAGGATTTATGTGACATTCCACATATCATAGGAAATGGCATGGCATGTACTATCAATCTAGAATAGTATTACCTTCAAATATATTAAAACTCATACCATTATACATCAAACAAACTTGGGTCCATTACCCAAACTTTTGTGCTACTGAAATTTTCTACCGGACTTTCTTCAAGCGTTGACATCAATGAAAACCAACCCAATTAATCAAAAATATCCCCCTTTGTCATTGATGGAAATACTCTAATGCAATACTGAAGTAATGCCATGCAATACTGAAGTCATATCACTCACGCTCCCCATGTGACCATCGCTCCCCCTGGAACCATGCCTCTATGCTCTGCATCTGATAAATCTCTCCCCCTTTGTCATCAATGGGAAAGGTATATTTCCATCTGAGGCTTGTCCCCCTAACTGAACTTTCCTTAGGGATACTCCCTCTGACGGAACTCTTCCTGAAATTGATCTCCCAACCTAAACTATCCTCTTTATGGTGCTTCCTCGTGTAAATATAAGACATATAAGATAAACATTCAAAAGCATTCATTTTGGAGTAGAAATTACTCCAAGTCTCTGGTGAAGATACTCAAAGGATTCTCTTGGAATTGGTTTTTTAAAGATGTTTGCCACTTGTTCTTTTGTTCCCACATATTCAACTATGATGTTCTTCTCTACAATTTTTTCCTGTAGAAAGTGATACTTGATTGGAATGTGCTTTGTACTAGAGTGCATCACCGGGTTCCTTGAGATACTGATGGCGCTTGTATTATCACAATAGATTGGAATGGGCTCATCATACTCAACTTGTATATCTGTCAGAGTTTGTTTCATCCATAGAACCTGTGTACAAAATGTTGTTGTTTCAATATACTCTACCTCAGTTGTAGATAAGGATACTAATGATTGTTTCTTGCTTAGCCATGATACTAAACACTCACCCAAGTAGAACGTTTCTCCACTGGTGCTTCGTCGGTCATCAATGCAACCTGCCCAATCTTCATTTGTGTAGGCAGTAAGTGATAGATCATTTCCTTTTGGATAACATAATCCAAAATCTTATGTTCCTTTGAGATATCTAAAAATCCTCTTCACTGTTAATACATGTGATTCCTTTGGTGCTGCTTGAAATCGTGCCACTTGTCCAACTGCCTACATTACATCTAGTCTGGATGTTGTCACATATAGTAAGATACCAATCATTGAATTGTATTTCCTCTGGTCTGTATACTTTGAATCATCATCTTTGCTCAACTTGCAACTGGTTTTCATAGGAGTGGTAACTAGTTTGCAATCTTCCATCCCGTAAATCTAGCATTTCTTTGATATACTTAGTTTGAGAAATAAAAATTCCTTGGTTGCATTGACGTATCTGAAGACCTAGAAAGAAGGATAGTTCTCTGAGTAATGAAATTTCAAATTCATTTTTCATATCCTTTGCAAATTTCTAGCTTAACCTGTCATCATTGCTTACACAAATAATATCATCAACATAAACTTCAATTAATAAAATACTATCTTGAGTTACCTTGATGTAGAGGTTGCTTTCTACACTTCCTTTTTCTGAACTCTGTCCGTTGTAGATATTTATCCAGTCTAGGGTACCATGCTCTAGGAGTCTGTTTTAGACCATACACTGCCTTATTTAATTTACACACATAATCTGCATTCTCTGACAACTGAAATCCTTTTGGTTTTTCAATGTAGATTTCTTCTTCAAGTTCTCCATTCAGAAAATCGGATTTCACGTCCATCTGATACACTTTAATACTCTTCAAGCACGCAAAAGATAAAAGCAATCAGATTTCTTCCATTCTAGAAACTGGGGCAAATGCCTCTTCAAATGTGATTCTTTCAACCTGTGTGTATCCTTTACATACCAATATAGCTTTATTCCTTGTAACATGTCCATCTTCATTCAATTTATTTATGAATACCCACTTTGTGCCAATCACATTCTTATTCTTTGGTCTTGGAACCAATTCCCAAGTTTCATTCTTCTCTATTTGATCCAATTCTTCATCCATGGCCTTATTCCAAAATTCATCCTTAATGGCCTCTTCAAAACTCTTTGGTTCAATCATAGATGAGAGTGTTAGGTGCATTTGTTCTAGCGAGCAGATTCTTCTTCTAGTCTCAACTCCTGCATCTTTGTTTTTGATAATCTGATCTGAAGGATGATTCTTTTGTACTCGTTTGCCAGGTGTCTTTGGAGGCACTTTCTAAACTTTCTCTTCTATCTAATCTTCTTCATATTCCCCTTCTACTTCTTCTTCATATTTTGCTTCTTCTTCGTAAATTTGTTCCATTGATTCATTTTCTTCTTCCTTTAATTCTCATCCACCTGTTTCATCAATGGTTACATTGACGATTTCCAGAACTTTGTTCAACCTCAGTCTGTAACACTTGTAGGCTTTCCTTGTACTTGAGTAACCAAAAAGTACTCCTTTGTCCACACGAGATTCAAACTTTCCCATTCTGCCATCTTCTCTTTTGATGTAGCATTTGCTTCCAAATACTCTGAAGTGCTTCACATTTGTTGGTCTTCCTTTCCATAGTTCGTAAAGAGTTTTTTCATTGTTGTTTCTGAGCATTAATCTATTTTTAATGTAAATTGTTGTATGCACTGCATGTTTCCAAAGAATATCTGTCAATTTGGAATCCATTAGCATTGTTCGAGCCATTTCCTGTGTAATTAACATCCATAATGTTCCTTTGTCTTTGAACCAATATATGAATCCATGCTCTCGTCCACTATCATATATATGTCCAAACCTGCTAAGTGTTCTTACAAATCTGTCTCTGTCTATATTATCCAAGACTCTACTGCACAATTTTCCATAATACTGACCCATGAAGTCTTCACTACTACAACTATCAAACTATACTTCTGCTAACTGACTGCTCTGGATCTGTCTACTCAAACTCTGCAAACTGCTTGAAGGATGGTTCTTTGGTCTGTCACAGTTATTGCATAGACTCCCCTTGTCTAATATTCATGTTAACTGGGAGTCTCTAAGCCGGATGACTCAGAATAATT
The DNA here is from genome assembly GCA_010110895.2 of Picea sitchensis. Classification (NCBI taxonomy): domain Eukaryota; kingdom Viridiplantae; phylum Streptophyta; class Pinopsida; order Pinales; family Pinaceae; genus Picea; species Picea sitchensis. The sequence continues at coordinate 3,693 of SNQJ01S0033697.1, read as the reverse complement.
CTTGCTCTGATTTGTATTCATCATCATCTTCATTGGTAGATTCATCCTATCTCTGAGCTCTGACTTCTTTCTTTATTTATGTGGATTCATCTTTCACTACAATGCCTGAAAGTACAATCTCTTGAAGATGTTCCTTATTTACACGTCCTTCTTTTCTTTCAGTTATTTTCCAAACCTTTATGTATCTGACATCTTTCTTTTTCTCTGTAGAATTTTCTTCATCTCGTTTTATTGCCAATCTTTCGATCTATGGGACCTGTTCTTTGTTCACATGTTCTTCATGTTTTCTTATCCATACTTTCTTATATCTAATATCGTTGTTATGTTTCATGGAAGTATCGATCGTGCTTCTACAATCACTAGCGATGTGTCCATAGTTATGACATTTGTAACATTCAATGTTACATGGGGCCACATAGGCACTTCTTGCTTGAACATTTGTTTTATAATCCCTGCAATCTGCAACCTTATGTCCAAAATTAGTACAATAAAAACAATGACCATAAAGAAATTTGCATACCTCAGAGTGAATAATCTTCTTTGTGGTGTAGTTTTTCTGAACTTTTGCCTTGATTGATCATGATCATAATTGAATCTTCTTTGTGGCTTGAACATGGATGGTCTTCTTGAAGAAGTATCTTCAATAGTTTTCTTATATTCTGGTTGACCATGATTCCTTCCTTTGAGTACTTCTGCATAACTTGTTCTGTTTTCTTCATTCTTCTTTTCTAGCAACCTAGAGTGCTTATCTTCATTCTCTATAACTGATGTGGATGTTTTTGTCTCTTCAATGTTCTTGTTGAGCTTGACGATTTTACTTCTCAATGTGACAAATTCTTCTTCAAGATTCTCAACCTCTTCTTCTTTCTTTATTATCTGAGACTTCATGACTTCTTTTGTTCTTTTCGCTTCTTCAAGATAAATTTTTAATGTGATTATTTCTTCTTCAAGTCCTTTATCTTCTTGAACGAACTCTACCTCAAGCTAGTTTAGATTGTTAGTTCTTTCCTTAAGATGATATGTGAATATCTTCTCTCTCATTTCTTCTTCTTCCTTCTGTGCTGCTATGCTGGCTTCCAAATACTGCTTTTGATATTCAATATTTTCTTTGATCTTTTTGGCTTCTTCTAGCTGAGTTCTTAAGTTCTTGATGACCTGTTGGGATTCTTCAAAAATGTGAACACTTTCCTTTTGTTTCATCAATTCTTTCTTAAGTGACTTGTTTTCTTCTCTTAGTTCATCTAAAACACTAATCAATCCTGCTTCATAATTGTCTTCCTTTTCAATTAGTTTGTCTGTCTCATTTCCTTCATGGCATTCTATTTCAATATGTCTGTGTTTTTCACAAGTAAAGAAAAACAACATACCTATGGTGATTATGTACTCTTCATCTTCTGAATTTGTTTGACATGGTGAACATAATTCTTCTTGATCTATATATGCATCTTCTTTGGAATTTTTTGAATCTGCGATGGGTGAAAAATATATGCATGTAACTTATCCCAAAGTTCTTTGGCTGATGAAAATTTACCAACCTTTTCTCTTACCGGATTAGGTAATCCTTCCTAGGTGAAATCCATTGTTATTTTTTTATTCTTCTTCAATTCCTTCTTGGTTGCAGTCTTTTCCCTTTTTGAACTATCATATCCTGTAACAAATGATAGCCAAATATAATGCCCCTGCTCCTGTAAAAATACTTTCATCCTTATGCTCCACATTTCATACTTTAAACCATTCTAACCATTAAACATTGGGACTCCATTCTCAAAATAATCCATGATCTCCTTCAAGTGGTTAAACTGTTTCCTAAAGGAACCTGCTCTGATTCCAATTGTTGGATTACTGAGAGAGGGGGGTGAATCAATAAAAGAGTAATATAATCCTTTTTAACCACAAAATTCAAGTGTTACTTCATTGTAGCATTATCATCCAATAGTTGCAGAGTAAATAAACAATGAACAAATGAGAAATCATACACATACATAGTACACCAGTGTTTTACGTGGAAACCCAACGCGGGAGAAAACCACAGAATGGTTTTTCTTATATGTGTTTAAGAATTACATTCATTGGAAGGACCAACTTCCTTTGTTTTCCAGCTGAAACTATGTTACACATTATTTTCTTCACCCCTATGAATGTTAATGATGTAAACTTATCATTTTCCTCTAGAAGGATTAATGGTTTGAATCCCTATAGAGAATGAAGACAATTTTTTCCCAGAAAGATGAAATGAGTTTTTCTCTTGTAAAAACCTTATGAAGAGAGATCGTTTCACCCTATCTAGTGTTAAGGGAGCAGCGATATAGTATTGTCATAGGTTGCACCAAACTGGCCTGCGATGTTGTTTCACTTTGCCCAATATTAAGGGTGTGACAATTTTTCGTACAAGGGAAAAAGAGAAGCTTCTCGATGCTTCTAGAAGAGAAGCTTCAAGGGTGAGTTGGCATCTGATTGGTTTGGATCTGAGTCACATCCCTGATCTCTTGGGATCATCTTAACCTCCTCACCCTATTCTTTTTAGACTACAAAAGGAGAGGAGTTCTCATGGGGAAAGTTAGTTGGCTAGCTTTTGGTGTGAGCTTGAGTAATTTTTGTATATTTGGGCTTTGCTTTGTCAAGATAGATTGTTGGTATTTGAATTTGTGGAGCAAGAAGTGTGTAGGAAGAAAGGGACTATTGGAAGGGACCTTACAACATCAAGGCTTCAGTTGTATTCTCCTTTTCATATTTATAATACAACAATATATTTCTTTCCAATAAAAGTATTCTTATTTTATTTTATGACTCCTTGATCACATACATAAGTTTTGTTGAGTATAATTTGTTGCTTTCACTTCATTGTCTTGTGTCTTTTTATAGGTTCAACATCCCATAAGCCTTGATACAAAGTGAGGATGACACTAGTGAGGACAAACGACATTTAAATGGTATGTCATTTATCTCTTGTTAGTTAGTACGCTTAATGATTAAAACTTAGGGGAAGGTTTATATTTTGTCTTGTTTTGTTCTAGTTTTAGGGTGAAACTAGGGGGATTAGTTTGTTTTCGCACTTACCTATTTGTCTGATAACAAACTAGAAGGAGGCTCGATCCCCCCTAGTTTCTCAGGCTACAACTTGAGGGAAGCTCCAACTCCCCAATTCTCTGGCTACAACTAGAAGGAGACTTCAACCCCCTAGTTTCTCAGGCTACAACCTGAAGCAAGATCCAACTCCCAAATTATCTGTCTACAACCAGAAGGAGGCTCCAATCCCCTATGTTCTCTGGCTACAACCGAAAGGTGGCTACAACCACCTATCCTTTCCCCATCCAACCACCCTGAAATAAAAGTAGAATGATGGAACCACTATCACACTATCACTGTGAGATATACTCTTGTAAACCTATACCAATCAACCTGTAATCAACATGTACCATAAACAAGTTCATCAACCATGCACCAACCTGTACCAAACAACCTATAATCAGCCTGTACCATAAACAAGTGCATCAACCATGCACCAACCTATACCTCAACCTCAACCAAAATCCCTCATCAATTTCATCATCCAAATATGATTTTTAACTCTGTAATAGAACTGGTGTATATGATCACATACATGCAAACCTTCCTTAACTTTAACAACAAGAGACTAGCATTTTATCAAACTTTACTTTAGTCTCACATGACTAATTTTGGATTAGTCAACAA
>SNQJ01S0033696.1:124623-137623 GCA_010110895.2 Picea sitchensis | reverse complement strand
TCAAAAGTCAAAGCAACAAAGCTTCAAACTTACAGAGGTCAGTTCGAACAACTAAAAATGAAGGAATATGAAGATATCGCAACCTACTTCTTACGAATCGATGAAACAGTGATTGCAATCATAGGATTGGGAGAATAAATCGAAGAATCTGTAATTGTTCAAAAGGTACTAAGATCTCTTCCTATGAGATTCAACCCTAAGATATTAGCACTAAAAGAAAGATCGTATCTAAACTCAATAATCATGGATGAACTGCATGGAATCTTCACAACATATGAGATGAGAACTAAACAGGAAAATCCATATGTAAAAGAAGCAGCCTTCAAAGCATCCAAAATAACAAAGCAAAAGAAAAAGGAACAAGAAGAATATAGCAGCAACAACGATGTCTTGGAAGATGATGAAGAAGTGGCCAACTTCATCGAAAGTCTGAACAAGGGAACTGACGGTAGGTACAGAGGTAAGCTTCCTTTAACTTGTTTTAATTGTGATGGTATTGATAATTTTGCTAACAAATGTCCTCATAAGAAAAAGATAAATGATGAAGGTTACTCAAAAGGAAGACAAACATATAAAGGTAAAAGAACTACAAAGAATTTTTTCAAGAAAAACTTTTTCACCAAAGAAGACATCTCATCATCGGATGAAGATGAAGTCGGTGACAGTGAAACAGGGAGAATTCTATTCATGGCAGTAGAAGACTCTGATAAATAAGACTCCGAAGAAGAATATGAAGAATCATATGAATAAGAAATTGAAGAGGCAAAAGTTGACTTCCGAGAAGAATTAATGAGTGCCATAGAAGTTATCAGAAAAGAAAAGAAGAAAAACAAGAAACTACAAGCAGAACTAGATAAGAAAAAAGACACTCAAGAACTATAATAAATGATCACAAAATTGAAGGTTCAAATAGAAGAAGATAAAATAATTGAAGAAGCACTCAAAGAACATCTCAAAGGAAAGGACAAGATCATTGGAAACTTGGAAGTAGATATTTTCACACTAAGAAAGGATATTCAAAAGAAAAATATGCAGAATAGTTCAAAAGTTCTGGATGACATTATTAACAGTCAAAAATCTTATCTTGACAAGTTTGGACTTGGATACAATTAGACAGAAAATGGATCAAGTTCCAAAACAAAAGAGCAAGAAACAAATCCAAAAAGTTATGCAGAAAAAATAAAAGGGGATAAAAAGATATACAAGGAAGATTACAGGGACACTCCTCGACCGAGAAGATTCAGATTTTAGAATCAACAACAGATAGACAGGCCTCAAGAAGAAGAATGATTCATAAGAGAACCTCCTTTCATAATATCTTCAACTACCAGGTATCAAACTATATTTTTTCGTTTATGTTATGCATGTAATAATTTTGGACATAAAGCTATAAATTACAGATCTAACAACATGATCAATAACTACTTTGAGAGCCATACACAAAAGGGTTATTCAAGAAGACCTCGTGAAACACAAAGAATAAGTTACAACAGGTTTGAATCTCTGAGCACTGAAGGGGAATGTTACAAATGTAACAATTTTGGACACATGGCCACAAATTACAAAATGATAGACCCTCCTAAAAAACCTCAACAGAGTCACAAATAAGAACCTCAGAAAATAACATGGATAAGAAAGCAAGATCAGTATAGCAATGAAGAATGCACAGTCGCGCTACAAGCTAAACATAAGAAACATGGCTGTTATGTTGACAGTGGATGTTCAAAACACATGACAGGTGATAGAGACAAGTTTCTTACATTATGAAAGGAAAGAGATGGATCGGTCTCCTTTGGAAATGATGATTCATCCAAAATCATTGACAGATTAACAACATGATCAATAACTACTTTGGAGAGCCATACACAAAAGGGTTATTCAAGAAGACCCTGCGGAAACACAAAGAATAAGTTACACCAGGTTTGAATCTCCTCGAAAGACCGAAGGGGAATAGTTACAAAATGTAACTATTTTGGACACATGGCCACAAATTACAAAATGATAGACCCTCCTAAAACCTCAACAGAGTCACAAATAAGAACCTCGAAAATAACATGGATAAGAAAGCAAGATCAAGATAGCAATGAAGAATGCACAACCGCTCTACAAGCTAAACATAAGAAACATACCGTTATGTTGACAAGTGGATGTTCAAAACACATGACGTGATAAAGACAAATTTCTTACAATGAAAAGGAAATATATGGATCAATATCCTTTGGAATGATGATTCATCCAAAATCATTGGTAAAATACATAATCTGAATTGGGAACAAGAATGAAAAAGGCAAAAAATGTTCTACTAGTAGAAGATATGAAATATAATCTTTTAAATGTGAGTCAAATGTGTGACCAAGGGTCATAAAGTTACTTTCTGATTCACAAAAGTGTGAGATAAGAATTCTAGAAGGTTCAGGAAATTGGTCATAGTCAGCAAGAACTTTAAGCAACATATATTTGTTAAGTGAGATTGGAAATGAAGAGTGTTGTCCAGGAAAGGAAGAGGAAAGTTGGCTAGGGCACGTAAGAATAGGGTCACATGCATTTTGATAACCTTGTCAAAGCCTCAAGAAAAGAGAAGCAACAAAGAAATGCCCTGCATCACTAAACCAACCAACACTTATGCAAGCATTGCCAACAAGGAAAGCAAACAAAGACCGTGTTCAAATCAAAGAATAAAAGGTGAGAGATACTTTATGTTATTAGTTGATGATTATACAAGAATGATCATAGCTTTGTTTTTAAAGAACAAATTAGAAGCTTTTTGAAAATTTCCCAAGATGTATAAGGAAATGGTTGAAATGAGATGATTCAAGAATCAAATGCTTAATATTGGATAATGGAGGAGAATTCAATTCCTCAAAGGAATTTATGGACTACTACAACAATAATGGAATAAAAGCAATTCTCCATCGCTAGAATTCCCAACAAAATGGAGTTGTTGAAAGAAAGAACAAGACAAGACAAGAAATGGCTCAAACAATGATAATGGATCAAAGTTGATAGATGGACGCCGCTAGTGCATACAAATACCACATTCAAAATAGAGTAATTCTCAGAACAACACCGATAAAACCCCACAAGCTATGGAAAGGAGGACCAACAAATGTTAAGCACTGTGAGTTTTTGGAAGCAAATGCTACATGAAAAGAGAATATGGAAAAATGGAAAGTTTGACTCTTATGTGACAAATGAATATTTGTTGGTTACTCAAGGACATGGAAGATAACAAGTGTTACAATCTAATATTAAACAAATTTGTGAAAGCATCAATGTAATACTGATGAAACAAAAAGTAATTTAATCAAAGGAAGAAGAAAATAAATCAATGAAACAACTTTTGAAGAAGAAGATGAAAAAGAAGAAGAAGAGGAAGATGAAGATGAAGAGAATCGGACAGAAGTAGAAGAGCAAGTTCCAACAAGTATCTCCAAAGAAACCTAGCAACGAAAGTACAAAAAAGAATCATCCTTCAGATCATAATATTGGAAACAAAGATGGTGTGGAGTTGAGACTAGAAGAAAAAATCAATCACTAGAACAAACACACCTAGCACTCTATCTGCCAATTGAACCAAATTGTTTTGAAAGGAGCCAACAAGGATGAATTTCAGAATAAGCGCCATGGATGAAGAATTGATCAAATAGAGAAAAATGACACTTGGGAATTGGTCCAAGACCAAAGAATAAGAATGTGATCACAAAATGGGTTTTTAGGAATAAATTGAATGAATATGAGAGGTTACAAGAACAAAGCTAGATTGGTATGTAAAAGATATGCACATATTGGAAGGAATCGATTTTGAAGAGACATTTCCCTACAAGCCAAAATGGAAGAAATATGTTTGTTTTTATCTTATGCATGCTCCAAAATATAAAAGTGTATCGTGATGGACGTAAAATCATTTTTTCCTAATGGGGAACTTGAAGAAGAAGTCTCCATTGAACAACAAGAAGGATTTCACATCACGAACACGACTATGTGTGTAAATTAAAGAAGGCCTTGTATGGTCTAAAACAAAGTTCCTAGAGCATGGTACCTCAGACTGGATAAATATCTGCAACAGAGGCGTGGTTCAGAAAAAGGAAGTGTAGACAAAACCTCTACATCAAGGTAAGCCAAGGTAATATTTTATTGATTGAATTTTATATGTTGATGATATTATTTTTGGTAATGATGATGACAAAGTTGGCTTCGTAGACCTGGTAAAAAGACATGTAGAAATGAATTGAAAATGTCGCTACTTGGAGAACTATCCTTCTTTCGACTCGACATCAAAGCAACTAAGGAATTCTTTTTTATTTCAAACCAAGTATATCGTGAAAATGCTTAAGAGGCTCGGAATGGAAGATTTCAAACCGCTTATCACCCCATGCAAACCAGTTGTGAGTTGAGTAAAGATGATGATTCAAAGTCTACATATCAGAGGCAATATAGGTCAATGATTGACATCCTTATTATATGTGACAACATCCGCACTGCATGTAATGTAGGTAGTTCAATGTGTGGCAACGATTTCAAGCAAAGACTAAAGGAACTACATGTATTAGCAAAGAAAGAGGATCTCATATATGTCAAAGGAACATAAGACTTTGGATTATGGTATCCAAAAAGGAAAAGATGTATCACTTATTGCCTACAATGTTGCATTGGGAAGGTTGTATTGATGACCCATGAAGCACCAATAGGGAGCAAACGTTCTACTTAGGGTGAGTGTTTGGTATCATGGCTACAAGAAACAATCAATCATATCTCTATCTACAACCACAGAGTATATTGCAAAGCAAAGAACATGTTGTACAATGTGTTCTTTGGATGAAACAAACTCTTTGACAGATATACATTTTGAGTATGATCAACCCATCTAACATATTGTGATAATAATGAAAGTGCCATCAATATTCAAAACCAAGTGATGCACTCCAAGATCTAAGCATTAATTCCAATAAGGTATCACTTTCTATGGGAACAAAGTTTAAAAAGAACATCAAAGTTGAGTATGTGGAAACAAAAAAACAAGTGAAAGACATCTTTACAAAACCACTTCCATGGGAAGCCTTTGAATATCTTCGCCAAAGACTTGGAGTTATTTTACTCCAAAAATGAATTCCTTTTTAATGTTTTTTGAATGCTTATCTTATATGTCTTAGATATACACCCAGGAAGCACCATAAGAGGATAGTCTCTGTTAGGGGAGCAACCCCAGATGGAAAGATACATTTTCCATTGATGACAAAGGGGGAAAGATTTATCGACCGTGAGGATGTGTGAGGCATGGTTCCAAGGGGAGCAGCATTTATCGATGTAGAGGATAGAGGCATGGTTCCGTGGGGAGCGATTTATCGATGTAGAGGACAAAGGAATGGTTCTGTGGGGAGCATGAGGATATGATTTCAATATTGCATCAAAGTGTTGCCATCAATCCCAAAGGGGATATTGTTGATTAAGGTTGGTTGTCATTGATGTCAACCCTGAAGAAATCCCCAGAAAGTATAAAGGTTTGGGTAATGGACCCAATATTGTTTGATGTAAATATGACTCATTATTGTTTTGTCATGGTTGATAAGAAGTAAATATGGATGAAATCCAAATTGGTCCCCTTTGCGGTGTGAATGCCCTCACGAGAAGACGCTTTGTGGAGAAGAGAACCCATGCTTAATTGTGGAATAATGAGATGAAGGAAAGTGAATTTTTCAAAGAGGGCCATCCTTAGATGGATAGTTCTTTATCATGTCATTTCGGTGGTATGTGGAACATCACATAATTCCTCATGGTTAGAGAGTTATGGCCAGAGAAGTTGGAGACCCCTGGCTAGTAATGGACCCAAGTTTGCTTTGTGTGGGTAACAAGATGAGTTGATATATTTGGTAGGATAATACTATTCTATATGGATAAAGTCACATATATGCCATTTCCGGTGGTATGTGGAACGCCACATAACCTCACTCTGCTTGAGAGTTATGGTTCACGGTTGGAGGACCTCTATATGTCATCTAGAAGCCCCAAAAGGTCAAAGTAGTCAAAGTGGTTTAAGAGATTTTAAAGGTAAAAAATAAAGTGAAGGATGAGTGTATTATAATTCAAAGTTAATGCAAAATAAATTATTTCAATAATAAATTTAATGGAGAAATTAGAAGCGGACCCAACCCTAAAATAAGGAAAGTGGGCCAAGTGACCTAGGAAGATGTTTTAAGGAAGCTAATTGGAGAGTATAAATAAGAGGCAAGGCTCTCTCTCATTTGAATCACACTTGAGCATATTGAATATCTATATGTGTCCTGAGGTAACCAAGGATATTCAAACCGCACTCGAGAAGGTGGAGAAAAGAAGGTCGAAATGCAAGGAAGGATAAATTCTTTTGATGGTGCTTTCTAAGTGAGAAACATATCCAAGTATTTGTGGTAAAAAATTCAGCTTGTGGGTCGTTGTATTTTGGGGAGTTACACCTCAGGAAAATAGGGTTTGTGGTCAACCTCAAACTAGTCAAAACTGCCGCTTTGGGTAAAAATTTCATAACTTCTTCATAACACAACCAAATTCAGTGAGACCAAACAAAATATTAGGGTAAATCTTTAGTATGTTGTGCAACTCAAGCTTCAGACCAATCTTATCAAATATTCTTTGTGGAGCACGCTCTACAATGTTGCTCTCTAGAATAGGCTCTCTAATTCAACAAGGTATGCCATTTTGGTATAACTCCTTTTATGAGAGGTTCCAAGTAGTGAAACTTGGAGGAATTTCTATGAAATTCCTCCAAGTAGTGAAACATGGAGAACATTGTGTATCATTTTAATATCTTTATACATTACATGTTCAAATTTATTATTACTTCAAGTTAGAGTTGTTAACTAATCCAAAACTACGACATGTGAGACTAAAGAAAAGTTTGATGAAAATGCTAGTCTCTTGTTTTTAAAATTACGTAGTTGGCTTTCAAGATGATCATATACACGAGGTCTACTATAGAGCTACAAAGAAGAATTGGATGATGAAATTTATGAGGGCTTTTGCTGGGTACATGTTGAGTACATGGTTGAGACAAGTAGTTGATGAGTTGGCTTACATACATGAGGTGTATAGTTGATGTCATATACATATTGATGAGTAGTTGACACATGATTGGTACATACTTGGTACATGGTTGGATGCACTGTTTATAGTGGGCTGTGCTGATTACGTGTTAGCGGCTGGTTGATGCCCTTTGTTTATGGCGGCATGTGTAGATTGCTGTGTTGAGGCACAAATGATGCATGGCTGATACTGTTCAATTTATCGGGTACGTGTTTACAAAGAAGATATATCACAGCGATAGTGTGAAAATGGTCACATTATTTTACTTATACTTCAGGGTGGCAAGGATAGGTGGTTGTAGCCACCTCCCATTGTAGCCGAGAACATTGGGGGTTGTAGCCCTTCTGGTTGTAGTCAGAATTGGGGAGTTGGACCCTTCCCTCAGGTTGTAGCATGAAAAACTATGGGGTTGGAGCATCCTTCCGCCAAACTGAAAACAAAGGAAGTTGGTGATTCCAATGAATGTAATTCTTCACATTGAGAAAGAAAAACATTCCATGGTTTTATCCCCGATTTGGGTTTCCACAAACATTGGTGTACTGCGTATGTGTGTGATTATTTATTTCATCGCCTCATTATTGGATAATAATTCTACATTGATATAACATTTGATGAAAAAGGATTATAATTACGCTTATTGATTCATTCACTCTCTCAGTAACCCAACATTTTATACTCCATTTTGATGGTTGAAGTCTTTATATATAGGATTTAGGAAGTTATGGAACATAAAAACCCATAAACCTCACCCCAAATGTCGATACTAGATTTTTTTTATACAAAATTAATTACGTACATGGATTACTAACAAGGAACACGTGTACATACGCAAGTTTCTTTAAGGAATGTCACATACACTTTGATAAGTGGGCTTTTAAATAAGTTTTGAAGGTAGAAAATATTATATCTCCAATCAATAAAATATTTTTCAACTGAGTGAGCTAATACAAAATATATATCAATTTTGATGGAGGAGGGATTTTGGTAACTCTTGTAGTTGAAGTGCGTTCTTACCCCCAAAACATTTGTTTTTCCTTGCAAAGAACTTCAACATGGCTACATACAAAAAGAAAGGAAAATTTTTGAAAAGTAATTTCTCAATCTCAAACAATAATCTAAGCTAGATATTCATTAGTTTATTTGGAAAATGGAAGTTTTCTCTTTGTTTTTTATTCATTGAGCTCACATAAAGAGCATAGCAGATAACATAATGTGAAATAAAATACTTTCTACTTTGTTTCTAATTTTCCAACACTTCACAAAGCCCATGAACAAGAGTATGCACAGATCATAAAGAGTAGAAAACTAAGGACACAAATAGAAAACCGAAATATTAACTTTGTAATTTAAAAAATGGTGTACATTCATAGTTGATACCTTTGGATATGATAAAAATGGTTGTGTCTTGGGAAAATGAAACATTTTTTAGTGAAACAAAAAAGTGTTTACAATTGAAAGAAACACTCTCGATGAAATGGAACAATCTAGTCATTCAAAAAAAGCACATAAAGAATATAACCAATAAATATGAAAACACAAGTTCGAATCTCGATCTACTATGGGAGTAGGACATTGAATGGCATTTGATACCATGTTTGACAAAACAAGGTATTCCTACATAAGATCAAAACTTTAAGAAGCCACACAACCAAATCAAATATAATAACATCAATGTTTTGATGTGCTTAAAACTCTCTAAGGGGGAAACTGTTCATGACCCAATCCAATGTATTTAATTTGAGGAAGCATATTAATGGAAAAGAAAAATATTTTACAAGAGAGCTCTCACTCACAATTGATTATTAAAAAATGACCCGACATGCTCTTTAAATAGAGATCATTGACCAATCGGGTGTTGAGCCACTGATCAATTTATTTGTTAAGATCGAGGAGAATGTGATTTGTCGGATCACTCTATGTCGGGTGCATATCGTGACCGTCGGATTGATTAACTACAAATGCATACTAATGAGAGACACTTTTACCTAAAGGCACATCAGGCCGAGTTGATACTAACAAACACCTAAGTGTCTAAATATCCCAACAAAAATAACCGAAAACTATATTGGAAAACTAGGATATAAGGAAAAGGTGGAATAAGGAGAAAAAAATGATAAAAAAATGGCGGTGGAAATATATATGGACATTGAATAGTCCTCTAAATGCAAGGATTTTCAATTGGTTGTATGTGTTTAGCATTTTTTTGACTTGCGATATTCTCCAAAAGAGAACACGACATGGACCAAGTAAGTGTATAATGTGTAATATCCAAGAGGAGATGATATATCATCTATTAGTCCATTGACCATTTCGAAGAGAGATATGGTTAGAAGCACTAAAGCTAATTGAAGGTAAAGGGGAGTGGGAAGATGAGTCTTTTACAACATGCTTCGAGGAATGGTAAATAGATCACTTTCATGACATGATGCATTACTTTTTATTGCAAGAAAAGTTAAAATTCAAGAACTATATTTATTTAAAAATTAACAAAACTATGGGTTATGGATTTTGTGATGATGCTTGTCAAAAAAATCCAAACACATGTAGAGCAAGTGGTCTCATCCTTTAATTAAGAAAAAACACTTTATTATGTTTTAAAATATGCAATAAAGCCAAAAAACAATAAGTAGAGTTTTATGCATTATGGATTCTATTTACAAGTGGTCTCATCCTTTACTTAGGAAAAACACTTTATTATGTTTTTTTTTTTTTAAATATGCAATAAAGCTTTTTTTTTTTTTTAAAAAACACAAATAAAGTTTTATGCATTATGGATTCTACTTGCAAGTGGTCTCATCCTTTACTTCAGAAAAAACACTTTATTAAAGCTAAAGGAAAACAATAAGTAGAGTTTTATGCATTATGGATTCTACTTAAATAAGTAGAGTTTTATTCAATCTTTACCAGTATACAAACTTTGTAAAAAGCAGTTGACATTAAAGGAGAAAATACTTAGTCTCTTTTGTACTATCATATAGTTTTTTGAAAAGATCCATGAGTAGAGTAGAATGCAATTTGTTTTTTGGAAGAGATCCAAGAGTAAAGTAGAATGCAAATTGTTGCTTTTGAATACATATGTTTTGATCTTTTCAGATTTTAAAGCTAAGAGCCTCTAGTAGACTAAGAACCTCTAGTTGTAAATCCAAAACGTAAAACTAAGTCAAGTTAACATGGCAAAAAGCTTGACCGTTGCGCAGTGCTAAAACTAAGGATGGTTCGGGGTTTGATGCAAGGTAAAATTGGATTCTTCGACCTGCTTCATCGTCTCGTTGGACACTTGGCTCCCTGAAAGTTTAACAGAGCGAAGAAAGGCGAAGTCTGTGTTGGTATTAACAATCAAAATCATATATATAGAATTAAAATGGATGGAAGTGTTCTCGTAATGAAAATTTATTTTAAATATGAAATAAACAACATAAAATTGAAATATAAATATAATAAATTCATTACGTGGTTTGTTTGAACTGATCTATGCATTGAAGAAAGTCAATTGTACTTTTAATTGCATTGAATTGCTCACGTTTTAAATCTTATAATTTTAGTCTTGAATGCATTTTTTTTTAGATTTATATGTTATGATTTAATTGGATATATCAAATGATGTCATACATTAATTTGGTGTTTGGTTAAGTTTTGATCTTAAAAATAAATTATTAAAAAAAAAAATCACGTTTTTCTTACCTTTAAAATTTCACCAGAAAAAAATCACATTTTTCTTACCTTTAAAATTTCACTACCTTGAAAATCTTAATCCTGTACCTTCCAATGCACCCGGTTGCTTACGTTTTACATGTTATGATTTAAATGGCTCTATGACTTTATATTAAAAAGCTTGGTCACGGGTTATGACTTTATGTTAAAATAATAATAATATAGTGAAACAACAGCAGTTCGGAGAGCAACTAAGTTAGTGGTAACCATTCAGAACACATTATCTAAGAAATAGAAGACGTGTGACAATAAATCGAAGGAAAAAAATGGAGATCTGTTTCGAAGAACATTATTTTTTTTTATTTTTTTTTTGGAAAAACAGTGAGCGTGAATATCATTTTGCTCTCCCCACGTCTTACTGTTTCTAAGTAGTTTATATTCATTCTTGTCAGTATACGTTCATTTTCTAAAATTTACACAATTTTGTTCATTAGTTTTAATATTTTGAAAATAGAGCTTTTTTAAAATGGAGTTTTAAATTTAATATTTTATTTCCCAGATTTCCGTGGATAGTAGTTTTGATTTCAGTTTGAAAATAATAATAAAAAATTAAATGAATTTGATTTCTCTGCATATTCTTGATTTAAGTTTGAAAATAATAATAATAAATTAACTAATTTTTTAAATTTGTTAATTTTTTTTTAAGGATAATGATTTGACTACATATAAAGATTAAGATTTAAGTTTGAAAATAATAATAAAAAATTAAGTAATTTTTTAAATTTGCTATTTCTTTTGAAGGATAATGATTTGTCTAAATATAAGGATTAATATTTTTAATTTTTAATTTTTTTAATTTTTTCCATATTTTATAAAGTTTATAGAATTTAAATTTATTTTTTTTTAATTTGATATATATATTTTTTAATTGGTAAAAGATAATAATTTAACTAGATATTATTAACAGTTTGAAAATAAATTATCACATTAAAAAAATAATTAAAATTTTAAAAATTAAAAAAAAAATTACATCTCATTTTAACTACATCTATTTTATTAATAATTAAAATCTTGGTATTAGTTATATCCTTGAATTTTAATTCCAATTAAAAGTAGACTACATCCATTTTTATTAATAATTAAAATCTTGGTATTAGTTATATCCTTGAATTTTGATTCCAATTAAAAGTAGAATTATCATCATATCCATATATTTCAATGTTGTGAATATCCTTAACATTTATATGACAAATCCACATAGACATTATTGATTACAATATGAAGTACACATTCCTATAAGACTTATGAGTTAAACACATTAGCTATATACATCTCTTAACATTTAGGTGTTTTCTTGATTTGAGTTCTAGTTTCATGTTTCAAAATCCAAAGAAAAACTTGGTATAGAATTAATGTTTTAATCACGTTTCATGACATTAATGCTAACTCATTAATGTTAGGTATGTCCATTTCCTAGAACAAAAATGTAATGTAAGATTAATAAAAGTAAAGCCAATTTGATTACACAATCTTAATTTTTTCTATAAACTCAAAGTCTCCATCAATCAACAACAAGTCTAACTTTTCCTTTGTATATTTATTTTATAACATTAAAAAAAAAAAAATAGATTTAATACAATTTTCTTCTAATTATTCCATAATTGCAATAATAAAAAATAAAAATTCAAAATAATAATTATTAGTATATTTTGTTTCTAGGAAATTGAATTAGCTTTCTAAATATATAGCTTTTATTTATATAAATGATGAATTACTATGTGAAAGTTGATTTTTTTCTAACAATGGTATGTTATGTGAAAGTTGAGAATCAGTGGAGTGTTTTAGTTATAAAAAGTTATAGTAAAAATAAGTGAGGTATCTATTCTAGAATTTTGATATATGCAAAAAAAAAAGGATTAAAAATAGTAAACAATATTAATTAAAAAAAAACTATATATTTAGAATGTGCATACTATTGAATTCTATAGCTTATAAAAAAATAACCTAAAAAACAAAGATATAGAGAGTTATTCACAAAAATTGAGGTTTTATCAATTTGCATACTATACTACTAGGTTTGTCATCCCGAACCTAAATCCGAGGAAACTAGGTAACCATACAAGTATTCTAAAGTTTTCAATCCCTCCCAAAAAAAACATTAATTCAAAAGAACATGCATGTGCTCTAGGAACACACACACATTTTTAAGAGCATGCACTCACTCTAGGAGAACACATGTGTTCCTAATACAATGAATGCATTCCTAAGAGAAAACACA
>SNQJ01S0033696.1:100869-120625 GCA_010110895.2 Picea sitchensis | reverse complement strand
AGTATATATAACCATATTAAAATTGCTATAAATAGTCACATAGTTGTAGGAAATTCGGTGATGGAGTGTGCTCTTTGGCAACTCCGTGATGTTAAAGTCACTAGTTTGAAACTTACGGAGACAAAAAATACAGCCATGTTAAGGTTTTGGTATGGCTCACATCGGGTGCGATCCCTGAGTGATTTTAACGGCTTAAATGTCTCTGAGTCATGATTCCTGCAGGTCACAAACAAACTAACAAAAAAACAAAAATTATTGTAAACAAAAAAATACAAACCTTTTAATGTGATTTTTCACCAACTCATCTCTAGATTTCTATTTAGTGAATTATTTTCATCTCCTATTCAATATACTATCCTACTCTTCATCTCATATTTTTGGTAGGAAGAATTGAATTTTATATTTTTCAATCAAAGTAAATGTAAATATACTTGTGTGTTTAATCCTCCATAATGTAATAGGTTGTCTATTCTTTTACATTATACACTAAATATGGATGTATATGCATAGTTCTAATCCTCAAATTGGTAGTAGGTTGTCCCATGATTTTAAATATTTTTTTTTTTTGGTAGCATATGGTAAAAGGTATTTATTATGAAAACTTAATCTTACAAGTATCATTGATTAACATTGGTTGAGTGAATTAATTTCACATTTAATCTAATTTATTTTGTTTTTACACATTTAATCTAAGTTATTTTGTTTTTAAACTCAAATCTACAATGACCTAAATCAACCTTGGACACAATCAAGAAATTGAATCAAGAGTGGGCGGTTAAGTCATTCTAACTCTATGTGTGAGTGTCAATCATGAGTTGGGTAGTGAAGTCAAACTAACACAGTTTGATAGTATTTATATTCAAGTTGTAAAGGATTGTATATTTTTTTTGTTTGCTACACCGTAACAGCACACTTCGTCACCAACTTTCCTACATCTCGGGGACCTAAAATTGTAAGGAATTATATTAAAAAGAGAGAGAGATAGAATAAAAATAGCTTAAAAAGTTTCAATAAACAAAAGTAATATATATTTTTGGAAAACAAATAACAATAATAAAAAATAAATAAAGTTGTACTTATGAGAGTATGAGAGTATTGATATATTTTTTGAAAATAATAATAATTAGAAAAAAAATAAAAATGTACTCATACAATTTTTTTTTTTTTAGTAAAAAGGTGAATCCTGTTATGTTAAAGCTTCAAAAAAGAAATACACCATGACATACAGGTGCCAGCTGTCCCTCCTATGCAGGAAACCAAGACAGCTGGCATGTCCAAAATAGCATGCAAAATCAAACAGTTTGTTTCGCCACCCTGCCCAGAGGAAACCAGGGTGCATGTCCATTTTCACCAGCAGTTTAGTACAGCCTATGCTAACGCTAACCAGGCTAATAACTAAAAGAGCTACAGCTCTGATAAACAACAAAAGAAAAGGAGTTGGAGAACAAGCTAAGCAGAAGAACCTATTCACCAGAGTCCTCGCAGTCTTCCTTCGCCTTCCCGCTGCTGACAGGAAATACATAGAGCTGAGCACAGGTGGGGCATTGTCGCGGTGGTGTAGAACTGGAGTAGGTTGCGTACAACATGTCTAAGCATTGGCTGACACAGACAACCCTGAAGATTTGGTCATCCACCATACTGCGGACCTCAAATATCATGTTCAGGTGCTCCGGGTGAAGGATTGGTGGCAGGGGCGATGACTTTGGTTTGGCATCCGGATCCTGGTGACCCTGCGTCTTCCGCTGCGGTTGCGAGTCGATGTTGCTTTCTGACAACTCCTCCTCAACCAGGCAGGTGGCGAACTCTTCATTAGGAGCGTCGTTGGGACCGTGTGTCTCTCTCGAACCGACCGATGGTGCTGCTTCTTCAATGCACGTCGGGGGGTTCCAATTATCCGGTACTGTAAACATTCGACTCTCAGAGAAGTCCGAGGGGCGCTCCATAGTCGAAATTTCCTCGACGTAGGTTCTTGGGGGCAAGTTTGTTGCTATGGTCTCCTTGCGTCGTTTCCTCTTAGCCAGAACCAGAGCCCGTTCAAACCTCTTATGTCTTTTCCTCCTGGAGTCAACCGCGTACCATACTTCTCCTCTGCGGGGTCTTCCCCTCGCTCGCGGCATAGTGAGAATGAGGACCAATGCCAAGATGTCTCTTGCGCTTCTATTCCTGCTCTGCTCTGTGAGCTATGAATACATTCTATGAGTTCCGGTGAGGCGGATAATAGCATAAACAATGGCTGCAGCCATTAAAGCCGAGAGCTTAATGCTCTGGTTGGTCGGCTTGTTCTCGCGCATGAGAGGTCCCATCGATGGACGGAGGCCGACAGAGGTGAGAGCCCTCATAACTAGCGATGGTATGAGGACGATTGGCCACCATAAATGGCCTCTCCCTGCGCGACTCCACGTGCCCCTTCCTTTCCGCATGGCACCCCATTCGAGGTAAATTTACTCATAGATTAAAGTGAAAAGAGTAATGATATATTTTTGGAAAAAAAAATAACAATAATAAAAAGAATAAAAGTGTAATCATACATTACACTTGAAAAAAACTTAACTTACAATTGGTTGTATATTAATTATAACATTGAAAATAAAATATAAATAAATTATATTAATGAATATATTTAATTATTTATTTATTTAATTTACTTATATTGAATTTTCAATTTTCATCTCAATATATAAAACTCTAATGTCATTAAAAAAAATAAAAAATTTAAACAATCAAACAAATAACCATATAAATGTAATAAAAACAATTTGTTTTCTCTCACTAAATAAGAGTCTTGGTACTACAATATGATTTGTTTCCAAATACTTATCACAACCATCACTTTCAATTGGTTTGTTTTATCCACATTCAAATTAAGCATTGCATTCACAAGTATAAGAGATGTTTAATTGTTTTTTTTAATTATTTCATGATTTCTAAAATACACATAGCTTTTGTCGCTCGGTTTAAATGGTTCCTATCAAGAATGGTAATAAATATTTTTGGTAAATATATTATATGCTATTTCAATATGCAAAGACTTTCTTTTAATATTTTTTTTTGACAAATGAGCATTAGAAAGAGAAACTATGTTGGTGTATACAAATAATTCAACACTCAACAACAAATATTTGTTTATTGTATAATATAGTATTTAATTTTATAAAATTTATTGGGTAAATAAGTTTTGATAACGTCTCCGAGGTGTAGGATAGTCAGTGATGGAGTGTGTTGTTAAGCCACTCCGTGATGTTAAAGTTACTGGTTCGAAACTTGCAGGGACAAAAAATCCAACCATGTTAAGGGTTGGTGTGGCTCATGCCGGGTGCGATCCCCGGGTGATTTTGACAGCTTAGATGCCCCTGAGTCGCGGTTTCTCAAGCCACAGGTTAATCGCGTAGCCAACAAGTCCCGCACAAATTAACAAGCAAGAAAAAAAAAGTTTTGATAACGATAACAAAAAGATATCAAAGCAATGAACAAGCTAAAAAAATCTTATAAATTTATATTTTATAATATAGTATTTAATTTTATAAAATTTATTGGGTAAATAAGTTTCGATAACGATAACAAAAAATATCAAAGTAAACAACACGTTAAAAAAATCTTATAAATTTACATAAAACATTTAAAAGACATTAAAAACATATACTTTGAACTTATGAGAACTATTTAGGGTTCTTGGTTTTTTAAATTAAAAATTCTTAATGAGCATTAGAAAGATAAACAATGTTGGTGTATATCATTAATTCAACACTCCACAACAAATATTTATATATTGTATAATATTCTATTTAATTTTATAAGATATATTGGGTAAATAAGTTTTTATAATAAAAAGACATATATATATATATATATATATATATATTAAAAAAACTTATAAATTTATTTAAAATATAAAATAAAAGGTAATAAAATCATATAATTTGAATATATTAATGAACTTGATGAGAACATTTTAGAGTTTTTGTTTTTTTTAGAGATCGTATTTAGTAGTTATTTTTATTCTCATTTCAAAATGTGGTGCTATGGGTAGATCCTTTTTGGGGTGTTAAAATTATAAAATTTTGTAACCATGGTTTATAAAGTTCTAAAAAAGACCCTTAAAATTTCTCTCAAATAGAAAAGTGGTGCTCCCAACATCACCATTTTTTTAGGGTTAAAATTACAATTTGTTTGAAATAATGGTCTTGACAACTAGTATTGTTTTGAACAAAAACCTTAAAATAAACCCTTGAAATAAAAAGTGTTGCTAGAAGTAGAACCCCCTTCAAGGCTAACTATAAAACTTGTTTGATATTATGGTCTTAACAACTAATAATGTTGCAAATTCAAACCTCAATATCACATTCCAACTTTCAACTTGGAATGTATGAGCAGTTGCATGCAGACACCTTCACTCTTCTACCTGTTCGAGAGGATGAGCATGCACATGTTGACTCTTCTTCAGATGAGATTTATGATTCAAAGGAATCAGATGATTCATATTTAGAGTCAGTATAGTCAGATGAAAAGTTAGAGCATCCAGTTGCAGTTGGAGAGCCAAAGAAGAGGCCCAAGTGGTCATAGACTACTCTTCAGGCTGCAAGGGATCTCGTTGGTGATCCAGCCGATACTAGGAGGAATCGATCTAATTTTGAGGAGTCTCTTGTTGCATTCAATGCCACTGAATGATTGCCCTCTAGGAATATTTTCTTAGTTTAGTCTTCATATCCAGAATCTTATGGGGAGGCTGCCGGAAATCCCTTTTGGGAATCTTCCATGTAGGAGGAGTACAACTCCTTCCTCGAGAACCAAACTTGGGATCTGGTTCCCCTTCCCTCTGGGAGGAAACTTGTTAGATGCAGATGGGTCTACAGGACCAAGAGCGCAGCGGATCGATATATCAATGGATGAAAATCCAGGCTTGTCACCAAATTCTTTTAGCATGTTCATGGTATTGACTATGATAAGACCTTTTCTCTAGTAGTGAATATGGATTCCATACAATTGGCACTTTCCATTGCGACAACCAAGGGATGGGAAGTCCATCATATGGACGTGAAGAATGCATTTCTTCATGGTGATCTCTCTGAGGAGATCTACATGGAGCAACCCCAAGGATTTCTACAGGACTCATCTTTGGTCGGTCGATTGAAGAATTCTCTTTATGGCCTCAAGCAGGCTCCAAGGGCATGGTATGCCAAGATGGACTCCTACCTGCTATCACAGAACATTGTACATTGTAAAACTGAACTGAATGTCTACATGCTCAGGATGACTGATTCACTTCTACTTTTAGTTATCTATGTTGATGATTTGTTGATCATCCGGTGCTCGACGTCAGCAATTGCTGTAGTCAAGAGGATTCTACATGACAGGTTTTTGATGACAAACATGGGTCCGCTACACTTCTTCCTTGGACTTGATATCAGCCATGATGCATCAGGCATCAATCTGTCTCGGGCCAAGCATGAAAGAGATCTCCTTGAGAGATTTCACATGACATACTGCAAGTCTTCTCCGAATCCTTTCCTATCAGGACTCAAACTTGAGGATGGTGGGGAGACTCCACTGGTTGATAGCACAACGTACAAACAACTAGTGGGGAACTTGTTATATCTGACACACTCCAGACCAGGCCTCTCATATGCAGTTGGCACAGTTTCCAGGTTCATGTAGGAGCTGCATGAGCTACATTGGAAAGCTGCAAAACATATCCTTTGATATATACATGGCACCATCACCTTTCAGATTTATTATGAAATAGACTCTACATTAGATCTCATCAGGTTTACTGATTCTGACTGGGTTGGCGATAGCATTGATCGGAAGTCCACATCTGGTTACTCACTCAGTCTTATTTTTCGACCTATCTGTTGTTCGAGCAAGAAGCAAGCTTCCATTTCTCTATCTTCAGCCGAGGCAGAGTAGAGAGCAGTAGTTAACATAACCATTCAGGATATTTGGCTACACCATTTTCTCATTGAGTTGGGCATTCAATTTCATCGGTCGACCATCATCTGGTGTGACAATCAAAGAACTCTGAAGTTCTGCAAAGATCCAGTTCAAAGGCAGCAGATGAATCACATCGAGATCCACATGCATCCGTGACTTAATACATGAGGGGATCATCGACGTATAGTTTTGTCCTTCAGCAGAACATATGGTAGACATATTCACCAAGACATTCACTGAGAAGAAGTTTCATTCTCTGCGAAGTCATCTTGGAGTGAAGGACACAGTTTCCTAGCAATCGTAGTTCTTATTTTTACATACATTCTACCTTCAGGGGGAATTTTTCCCATGAGGTTTTCCCTCTTTCCTCACTTTATTTTCAGTGTATCTTTTGTACTTGGGTACCTAACATGACCTCGATTTTATTTTCACCATAGTGATGTTCATGGGGGTGTTGGATTTACTTCACACACATCTAGGATTTATTTTTCCTAAGTTTATTCCTTGTTTATTAGTTATAATTAATCATTATCCAGTCTCCTATAATTTAGGGGAGAACATTCCACCTGGAGAATATTCCCTTTCAGTTGAGATTTCAGTTTCACTAGTTGAGTTGAATTTAGATGTTGCATTGGTTTTGTCAGCATGCAACATTGGGATCATCACCATGCTAATTCGACCTTGCCTTGGTATCATCACAAGAGTGGCGCATTAGCCTTGATTCCCTGAGTTAACTCCTCACTACTCTTTGCTCAGTCAATTAACTGAAGACTAGTTGACTAGTTAACTCAACTAGGTGGTAGTTCACTCCCGTAACTACTTGCGAGACTAGACTAGGTGGCAGTTCACCTCCATAAATGCTAGTGTGTGTCCATATCACTCTAGACCACCACTATGGCACATTTGTTATTCTCCAATCGAACTCATTGATTTATACATAGTACATCATGTGTAAATTATTCATTATTCACAACGGTTAATGAAAATTCTTTCATTCTTTCTCTTCTTCTTCTTTATTCTCCAATTCTCTCTACAAATGTGTGTATTATTTTTTAGCTAGATCTATTGTGTGCAGGTTCAACAAATTTACAATTTTTTAATATGGTACTAGAATAAGAATTTGTATCAAGAGTCTCATGCCTTTTAAAGAAAAGTTTTTCACTCTTATGACTTCAACAATCTAAAAGCCACAAAGTTTGTGTGATCATGAATACCTAGGGACTACCACCGAGAGAAAGAATCAAAAAATCATTAGCATGTCTTCTCAAAATATAGAAGATATTATTTGAAATCTCTTAGTTGAAGAAAAGAGCAAACTTATGGGAGAGACAAAAACAATTGGAAACTATATTGGAAAACTAGTATATAAGGAAAAGGTGGAATAGGGAGCAAAAAATGATAAAAAATGGTGGTGGAAATACATATGGACGTTGAATAGTCCTCTAAATACAATTATTTTCATTTGGTTGGTTTTGTTTAGCATTGTTTTGACTCGGGATAATCGCTAAAAAAGAACATGGCATGGACCAAGTAAGTGTATAATGTGTAATATCCAAGAGGATATGATATATCATCTATTAGTCCGTTTCCCATTTGGAAGAGAAGTATGGTTAGAGGTACTAAAACTAATCTAAGGTAAAGGGAAATGGAAAAATGAGTCTTTTAAAACATGCTTTGAGGAATGGTAAATAGATCATTGTCATGACATGATGCATTACTTTGTATTGCAAGAAAAGTTAAGATGCCAAGAACTTTGTTTTATTTAAAAATTAACAAAACTATAAGCTAGAGATTTTTTTGATGATGCTTATCAAGAAAATCCAAGCACGTGTATAAGAAGTAGTCTCATCCTTTACTTAAGAAAAAACACTTTATTATGTTCAAATATGCAATAAAGCTAAAGAAAAACAATAAGAAGATGTTTATGCATTATCGATTCTACTTAAAAAATAATAAGAAAAATATCTGACATACAAGGTTTGGATGATTCCAAAATCATCATTGAATAAGATAAAAAGATAAATAAGATAAAAAAAAAAATTATTGTTACATCTTGTCATGGAAAGAAGATTATGTGAAGCTAGAAACATATTCATAAATGTTTTATTCAATCATGTATATAAATAATTTTAGAAGTATACAAACTTTCTTAAAAAACAATTGACCTTGAAGGAGAAAATACTTCGTCTCTTTTGTAATATCATCTAGTTTCTGTTTTGTAATATCGTCTAGTTTTTTTGAAATGATCCATGAGTAGAGTAGAATGCAATTTGTTATTATCTATTTTTTTTAAGAGATCTATGAGTAGAGTAAAATGCAAATTTTTTTTTAAGAGATCAAGAGTAAAGTAGAATGCAAATTTTTTTTCCAACCAATAGATTGCTTTTGAATACATATGTTTTGATCTTCTTAACTTTTTAAAGGTAAGAGCGTTTAAGTTTTTTTAAAGGTAAGAGCCTCTAGTAGACTAAGATCTTCTAGTTCTAAATGATTATTTTAAATCTATACACATTAACTCAAATTTAATTTAATTTAACAGGTGTGTTATAATTAGATTTTTCTTATCATAATCCAAATTTGATTATTTATAAATTTTTGATACATGATAAATACATTTAACATCTCTGAAAACTTTAAAACACTTAAATTACCGATTTGAAAATTCAAATATGCAATTCTAACTATTCGAATTTAAAGTAAAACTGATCGAAAAAATACTAAAAAAATCCAAAACGTAAAACTAAGTCAAGTTGCTTGACCGTTGCGCAGTGCTAAAAATTGGATTCTTCGACCTGCTTCATCGTCTCGTTGGACACTTGGCTCCCTGAAAGTTTAACAGAGCGAAGAAAGGCGAAGTCTGTTAAATATGAAATAAACAACATAAAATTGAACTATAAATATAATAAATTCATTACCCAGTTTGTTTGAACTGATCTATGCATTGAAGTCAATTGTACTCTTCATTGCATTGGATTGCTCACGTTTTAAATCTTATAATTTTACTCTTCAATGCATGCTTTTGCTTAGATTTTACATGTTTTGTTTAGATTTTAATCTTATAATAAAAATAGAAGGCTTGTGACAATAAATCGAAGGAAAAAAGTGGAGATCTGTTTCGAAGAACATTTATTTATTTTGGGGCAAAAACAGTGAGCGTGAATATCATTTTGCTCTCAACACGTCTTACTGTGCGTAAGTAGTTTATATTCCTTCTTGTCAGTATACGTTCATTTTCTAAAATTTACACAATTTTGTTCATTAGTTTTAATATTTTGAAAATGGAGTTTTTTTAAAATGAAGTTTTAAATTTAATATTTTCTTTTCCATATTTCCGTGGATAGTTTTGATTTTAGTTTGAAAATAATAATAAAAAATTAAATGAATTTGATTTCATATTCTTGATTTAAGTTTGAAAATAATAATAATAAATTAAGTAATTTTTTAAATTTGCTATTTTTTTTTAAAGGATAATGATTTGACTACATATAAAGATTAAGATTTAAGTTTGTAAATAATAATAAAAAATTAAGTGATTTTTTTAATTTATTTCTTTTGAACCATAATAATTTGATTTGATTACATATAAGGATTAAGATTTTTAACTTTTCATTTTGTTTAATTTTTTCATGTTTTATAAAGGTATAATTTTTTCATTATCAATTAGATATTATTAACAGTTTGAAAATAAATTATCACATTAAAAAAATAATCAAAATTTTAAAAATTAGAAAAAAATTACATCTCAGTTTTACTACACCCATTTTTATTAATGATTAAAATCTTGGTATTAGTTATATCCTTGAATTTTGATTCCAATTAAAAGTAGAATTATCATCATATCCATATATTTCAATGTTGTGAATATCTTTGACATTTATATGACAAATCCACATAGACATTATTGATTACAATATGAAGTACACATCCCTATAAGACTTAGGAGTTAAACACATTAGCTCTGTACATCCCTTAAGATTTAGGTTAGGTGTTTTGTTGATATCCAGTTCTAGTTTTATGTTTTAAAATCCAAAGAAGAACTTAGTATAGAATTAATGTTTTAATCATGTTCTGTGTCATTAATGCTAGCTCATTAATGTTAGGTATGTCCATTTCCTAGAACAAAAATATAATGTAAGATTAACAAAAGTAAAGCCAACTTACTTTTTTCTATAAAAAGCCAACTTAGAACAAAACAATACACAATCTTAATTTTTTCTATAAATTGAAAATCTCCATCAATCAGCAACAAGTCTAACTTTTCCTTTGTATATTTATTTTATAACATTAAAAAAATATATAAAAAATTAATACTAATAATAATTAGATTTAATACAATTTTCTACTCATTATTCCATAATTGCAATAATAAAAAAATAGAGTTCAACTTAAAAGTAAAGTTTTTTTTTTTTTTTTTTTTTTTATTTAATTCCACATTTATAAATAGAATTCAACCATTTAAAATAAACAAAATCTCATTACACAATTTTTTTTATAATAAATTCAACCATTTAAAATAACAAATCTCATTACACAATTTTTTCATATGTTATAATAATAAAAAAAAATTAAAATAATAAAAAATAAATAAATAGAGTATATATAACCATATTAAAATTGCTATAAATAGTCACATAGGTGTAGGAAATTTGGTGATGGAGTGTGCTCTTAAGGAACTTCGTGATGTTAAAGTTACTAGTTTGAAATTTGCCGAGATAAAAAATCTAACCATGTTAAAGGTTGGTATAGCTCACATCTGGTGCGATCCCTGGGTGATTTTGATGAGTTAGATTTCTTTCCGTCATGATTCCTGCAATCACGAACAAACTAACACAAAAACAAAAAATACTATAAACAAAAAAATACAAACCTTTTAGTGTGATTTTTCACCAACTCATCTCTATATTTCTATTTAGTGAATTATTTTCATCTCCTATTCAATATACTATCCTACTTTTCATCTCATATTTTTGATAGAAAAAATTAAATTTTATATTTTTCAATCAAAGTAAATGTAAATATATTTGTGCGTTCAATCCTCCATAATGTAATCCTCCATAATGTAAGTAGGTTGTCTCTTGTTTTACATTATACACTAAATATGGATGTATATGCATATTTCTAATCCTCAAAGTAGCATATGGTAAAAGGTATTTACTATGAAAATTTAAGCTTACAAGTAATATTTTTTTTTATTGGGGAATCTCAAGAATGACTCACGAGTAAATCCGGGTGAAAATCGAACATAAGACAAGCAACTTACAAGTAACATTGATTAACATTGGTTGAGTAAATTAATTTCATATTTAACTTTATTTTGTTTTTACACATGTAACAGCCCCCGATTTTCACGCCAACAAATGACGAAACAAGGTGTTTTTTTTTTTTCAAATAAATTTTTATGGTTTTTTTTTTTTTTTCTTCACCTTTTAAATGCGTGGAAGGAAAGGTCACGGATACAGCGCCACCACTCGAAGACATCACCAACAAAAATACGCATCCTACCCACAAGGCATAGCATGTTACCTCCTCGTGTCTCTTGACGCCAATTGCGAACGTTTGCTCCAGTGAGGACTAAAAACGACTGTCATACAATGAGCTGAATCAACTGCGCAATAACATTCCAATCCCAATCGGGCCATCATCATAAAAAATTATCGGTGCATTAGGAGATAAGGTAAATCAATCCTTAACTACGAGGCACTAGAGATCCAAGCACAATCGCGCATAAACACGATAGTTCAATGCACAATAGGATCTGTACTCAATCCACATGTCTCATCGCATTCGTGTATAAAATAAACATCTAACACCCAAATGGTACAACCCCGTGGTTATGACTATCACTGATGCAAGTAAGTGCAAAAATTTATAAGTAAAGTTAATCACATCGACTTCATAACATTAGCTATTCGTAATAAGGCATCTCTAAGGTGGATTTATGTTGAAATGTTTGAAGAAGGAGAGCGATAACCCAAATTCTCATTAGAGGAGAGAGACATTTTCTTGACATGATCTCATGCCCATCCTTCATGGAGTATAAGGCTAGAACCCAAACCTTTACCCACTTTTATTTCACAATAACAATTAAATTCTTATTAAATGACAATGAATTCTTCCAAAAATATTTTAACTTCTCAAAAAGCAATTGGATTGAACAATAAATGCTTATTAAATGACAATGAGTTCTTCCAAAAATATTTTAACTTCTCATAAAACAATTTGATTGAACAATAGAAAACCTTTCGCATCAACCAAACGAGGGTCCGAGGTTTTGATAAAAGAAAATAAGGACTAAATTAAGTATTAGTCAAGTTATATGGGGAGAATGAGAGAAAACCAATGTTAATTCAGTTGTCAACTAAAGGTACCGAACTTCCACAATAGTTTGTTGTCCGTAAAATGTCAAGCGATGTATTGATATCCGCTAAAGGTTCCCAGAGTCAAGGTAAGTGATGAAGGCTGAGTTAATTAAGGTAACCGCTGAGTAAAAAAAAAACATGATAACTTTATATATCGCTGTCAAAAAATAAATTCGCTCAGACTCATGGATAAATTGCTGCACCCACAATAAATCGTAGTTCAAAGGATAGGTCGTTGTCTCGAGTGGTTACGACATTGTACACAACGCATTAAACAACAGAACTGAGAGTCGAATTCGCGAGTCAATATGTATAAAATTGCAGAGTGAGCTCGTTGTCAAGAGTAGTAACACTCAACCATTCCAAAGACGCTACCATCACACATTAAAAACGCCCCTCCCCACTGACAAAGTGTAATCTAAAGCAGTGGCAAATCACCCGATAAAAGCCCACGCAACCATTCTGTCAACCAAGTGGCCATTCGCCCAGTAATAAAAACGAAATGTCGACTCAAGAAGGGGCAATTCGCCTTCCAAACCTTTTAATGCATAAGAAGGAAAAGAAATTACAGCCCTCACCAGTGGCCAACAATGCAGTCTAAAAAGGCACAGTTTCATTCTTGATAATGGGAAATCCCCAGAGTAACAAAGGGGCAAACACAAACAAGAAAAAGATAAAATTTCACCGTCAAAAATAAATTACCTGGTCAATTATCCGCATCAAGGTGCAACGACCCTCAATCAGCCAAGGAAAAACAACAGAGGTAGACGGCTAACCGGAACGTCCTTCGCTCATCATCCTCGCACAGAAAAGCAAGGTTTTGAGATCCATAGGTCTTTTAACGCTAAGGCGGCGACCGAAGATCAGGCTACTGGATGACTGATCAGGCGAGGATTGGTGAGCTAGGGACGAAGGCGAAACAACCACGAAGGTCACAATCAACACATCAAGGTGGTCAAGACATGCGGGCAAATGAGCCCTAGGGAATCAATCTATCATCGAGCTAGGCTAATAAAATTTCAATCATCAAATTTTAAAAATAAATCAGTTTACTTCTCCATTAAATAAGAAGATATCAATCATAAGCCCTAATACAATATATCATATACAATGAAGAGAGCATACCGTTGCCTGATCGCCCGCTCTAAGTGACGTCCGCGCACTCCGTCCAACTTTCGCTTGTCGACCGACGAGATTTCACCGGTACCTCCCAGCCAATGTTAGGGGTACTCTTCTTCCCCCTTAGCCTCCCGAGCCACAAAGGGGCCACACACTCACTATCCAGAGATTTCGACTAGCTCTCAGCTCGCCTCACAAGGCCGAACTACCACTCCTCACCGAGCCGGGTATCCCAACTCCCACAAGTTAAGTCAGTCAAGTAGATACTTCTGTAGCGTAACGTTACGCAAACAGAAGATCCCCCCTTACCTCCATCTCCTCCCTTCATTATATAGAGTTTCGTGGTTCCTTACTTTCCTAAAATCTCATTTAATTAAGTTTTTTAAAATTTAAATCCTAAAAATTCCTCCCCGTACAAGTGCCACCCATCCAATTCCTTCCTCCATAAATTGATTTATTTAATTAATTAATTATCTTTATTTTCCTCACCCACCTAGAGTTACTCCTAGAATCACTCCTAGGTGTCCCCAAATTCTCTTACAAGTTTTAATGGTTTTCTCCATTATTAAATTGTTAGTTTAGTTTAAATTAGAAAGCTCTTAAATGGTAGATACTTTCCTAAGTTTGACTTTCCGCTTTTTCATTTATGTTCCATTTTTCCTTTTTTATGTTTACCTCTTTTCCTAGTTTCCTATTTTTTTTATTTTCCCGCTTTCCCCGTTTTAATTAGAACTCAAAAGGCATGTGAAAATTAACCCTTTTTCCCTTTTATCATTTAATTAGTATATTTTAAATTATCAAAAAGATAAAACAATTAATTCCCCCTTTTTTTTTAATTTTATTATATATATGTATATATATTTATATACCATTTTTTTATAAAAAGGATAAAATTTCACCACTAGTATGATTTAGAACTAGACCTTAATTTTCATGATGGGCAACATTTTATTAGGGAAAATGGTTTTTTTTTAACTCTTATCACATTGTTCATCCTAAGGCCGTCTAGGTTCATTCATTTATTAATAACAACGCGACGTGCCCTTTAGGACGCACTAGGTGCTCCGAGGGTGCCACTTGCCTCATCTGTTCCCTTGCGTGATGTGCCCTTTAGGACGCACTACATGCTCCGAGGGTGCCACTCACCTCTTTCCATTTTTCTTGCGTAACGTGCCCTTTAGGTTGCACCACGTACTCCAAGGGTGCCACTCGCCTCTTAACTAACTTGGTAGACATCAATAACCCCTGGAGTCAATACTCCGCTAGGTGAATTTGTGGGAGACTAAAGGCCTCTAAGGAATAAGGCCCCCGCTTTATTGCGTGCCCATTAGAATCATCGTGAGCGACTGTCACAGTCTTCCCTCACGACACCGTGGGTCCTCTCGAACTAGGTAAACATTAACCTACAGTTCGAGCCACAACGAGAGTGCTAGTAGGCTGTGGCAGGGCTATTGTCCACACCTCTCCCTCAACATCTCTGGTAGTCGTGCGTGAACCCTTTACTCCACATATGAGTTTGGTCGGCAAGCTATCGTCAGCCTACATCATCAACAAATCATGTCAGAACATATCCATATCATATCATCTAATTAGATGCACTAAAATCACAGTAAAACAATCAAACCCCAATGGTACACTCCCTGACTCGATCCACAGTCCAAGGGGTTCCATCGATGCCTCTGCATCCTTGAGGTCCAAAATCCTACACACTCAGTAAACCGAGTCAATATCACTTGTATATGTCCATGCAGTAAAATAACGTGTCATCAACTCATAATGCCTCAAAATCAAGATCAAAAGTTTTAATAGCATAATAATCCGGATCACTTGCGAGCAAGTGTCCTCAAAGAATAAGTTCACTCAGTGCACCAGAGCGGGATGTTACAACACATTTAACCTAAGTTATTTTGCTTTTAAACTCAAATCTACAATGACCTAGATCGACCTTGGACACAATCAAGAGATTGAATCAGGAGTGGGCGGTTAAGTCATACTAAGACTATGTGGGAGTGGCAATTATGAGTTGGGTAGTTAAGTCAAACTAACACACTTTGATAGTATTTATATTCAAGTTGTAAAGGATTGTATATTTTTTTTGTTTGTTAGTTTGTTAGTGACATGTGGGACTAACCTGTGGCTAAGAAACAACGACTTAGTGGCAGCTAATCGGTACCAACCCTTAAAATGGTTGCATTTTTTATCCCCGCAGGTTTCGAACCGGTGATTTTAACATCACAGACGGCTTTAACATCACACTGTGTCCTACACTTCGGGGACCTAAAGTTGTAAGGGATTATATTAAAATGGGAGATGTATAGAATAAAAATAGCTTAAAAAGTTTCAATAAATGAAAGTAATGATATATTTTTGGAAAACAAATAACAATAATAAAAAAAAAAAAAAAAGTTGTACTTTTGAGAGTATTGATATATTTTTTGAAAATAATAATAAGAAGAAAAATAATAAAAATGTACTCAGAGATTAAACATAGAAGAATAATTATTTATTTTTGGAAAAACAATAGTAACAAGAATAAAAAGAATAAAAGTGTAATCATAGGTTAGACTTGGAAACAACTTAGCTTACAATTGGTTGTATATTAATTTTACCTTAATAACATTGAAAATAAAATATAAATAAATTATATTAATGAATATATTCAATTATTCATTTATTTATTTTACTCATATTAAATTTTCATGTGAATATATAAAACTCTAATGTAATTAAAAAAATAAAAACTTTAAACAATTAAACAAATAACCACATGAATGTAATAATTTACATTAATAACATTGAAAATAAAATATAAATAAATTATATTAATAAATATATTCATTTATTTATTTAAATTTTCATGTGAAAAAATAAAAACTTTAAACAATTAACAAATAACCACATGAATGTAATAAAAACAATTTGTTTTCTCTCACTAAACATGAATCTTGGTACTACAATATGATTTGTTTCCAAATAATTATCACAACCATCACTTTCAATTGGTTAACCACATGAATGTAATAAAAACAATTTGTTTTCTCTCACTAAACAAGAGTCTTGGTACTACAATATGATTTGTTTCCAAATAATTATCACAACCATCACTTTCAATTGGTTTGTTTTATCCACGTTCAAATTAAGCATTGCATTTACAAGCATAAGAAATGTTTAATTGTTTTTTTTAATTATTTCTTGATTTCTAAAATACACATAGCTTTTGTCGCCCATTTTAAATGGTTTCTATCAAGAATGGTAATAAATATTTTTGGTAAATATATTCTATGCTATTTCAAAAATCAAAGAATTTCTTTTAATAATTTTTTTGACAAATGAGCATTAGAAAGATAAACAATGTTGGTGTATACCAATAATTCAACACTCAACAACAAATATTTGTATATTGTATAATATAGTATTTAATTTTATAAAATCTACAAATATTTGTATATTGTATAATATAATATTTAATTTTATAAAATTTATTGGGTAAATAAGTTTCGATAACAATAATAAAAGATATCAAAGCAATGAACACGTTAAAAAGTCTTATAAATTTATGTTTTATAATACAGTATTTAATTTTATAAAATTTATTGGGTAAATAAGTTTCGATAATGATAACAAAAAGATATCAAAGCAAAGAACACGTTAAAAAATCTTATAGATTTACATAAAATATAAATGAAAAGGCATTAAAAACATATAATTTTGAACTTATGAGAACTCTTTAGGGTTTTTGGTTTTTTAAATTAAAAATTCTAATTAATGGGCATTAGAAAGATAAACAATGTTGGTGTATATAATAATTCAAAAGTCCACAACAAATATTTATATATTGTATAATATTCTATTGAATTTTATCAGATATATTGGGTAAATAAGTTTTGATAACAAAAAGACATTAAAAAAGAAAAAATATAGATATTAAAAAACCTTATAAATTTACTTAAAATATAAAATAAAATGCAATAAAATCATATAATTTGAACATATTAACGAACTTGATAAAAACACTTTAGAGTTCTTGTTCTTTTAGAGATAGCATTTAGTAGTTATTTTTATCCTCATTTCAAAAAGTGGTGCTATGGGTAGATCTTTTTTGGGGTGTTAAAATTATAAAATTTTATAACCATGGTTTATAAAGTTCTAAAAAAAACCTTAAAATTTCTCTCAAATCGAAAAGCGGTGCTCCCAACATCATCATTTTTTTAGGGTTAAAATTACAACTTCTTTAAAATAATGGTCTTGACAACTAGTATTGTTTTGAACAAAGACCTTAAAATAAACCCTTGAAATAAAAAGTGTTGCTAGAAGTAGAACCCCCTTCAAGGTTAACAATACAACTTGTTTGATATTATGGTCTTAGCAACTGATAATGTTGCAAATTCAAACCTCGATATCACATTTCAACTTTCAACTTGGAATGTATGAGCAGCCACATGCAGACACCTTCACTCTTCCACATGTCCGAGATGATGTGCATGCACATGTCGACTCTTCTTCAGATGAGAGTTATGATTCATAGGACTCAGATGATTCAGATTCAAAGTCAGTATAGTCAGATACAAAGTCAGAGCATCCAGATACAGTTGCAGAGCCAGAGCAGAGGCCCAAGTGGGCACATGCTACTCTTCAGGCTGTAGGGGATCTCGTTGGTGATCCGGCTGATATTAGGAGGAATCGATCTAATTTCGAGAAGCCTCTTGTTGCATTCACTGCCACTGAATGATTTCCCTCCGGGCATATTTTCTTGGTTAAGTCTTCATATCCACAGTCTTATGGAAAGGCTGCTAGAAATCCCTTTTTGGAATCCGCCATGTAGGAGGAGTACAACTCCCTCCTCGAGAACCAAAACTTGGGATCTAGTTCCCCTTTCCTCTGGAAGGAAACTTGTTAGATGAAGATGGGTCTACAAGACCAAGAGCGCAGCGGATGGATATATCAACAGATACAAATCCAGGCTTGTCGCCAAAGCCTTTTAACATGTTCATGGTATTGACTATGATAAGAGATTTTCTTCAGTAGCGAATATAGATTCCATACAATTGGCACTTTCCATTGCAACAGCCAAGGGATGGGAAGTCCATCATATGAACGTGAAGAATTCATTTCTTCATGGTGATCTCTCTGAGGAGATTGACATGGAGAAGCCCCAGGGATTTATACAGGAATCGTCTTTGGTCTGTCGATCGAAGAATTCTCGTTATGGCCTCAAGTAGGCTCTAAGGGCATGGTATGCCAAGATGGACTCCTACCCGCTGTCACAGAACATTGTACGTTCTAAATCCGACCTGAATGTCTACATGCTCAAGACGACCGATTCACTTCTACTTTTAGTTATCTATGTTGATGATTTGTTGATCACCAGGTGCTTGATGTCAGCGATTGCTGCAGTCAAGAAGATTCTACATGACAGGTTATTGATGACAGACATGGGTCCGCTACACTTCTTCCTTGGACTTGATATCATCCACGATGCATTAGGCATCGATCTGTCTCAGGCCAAGCATGCATGAGATATCCTTGAGAGATTTTACATGACATACTGTAAGTCTCCTCTGACTCCTTTCCTATCAGGACCCAAACTTGACGATGGCTGGGAGACTCCACTAGTTTATAGCACAATGAACAATTAACTAGTGGGGAGCTTGTTATATCTCACACACTCCAAACCAAACCTCTCATATGCAGTTGGCACATTTTTTAGGTTCATGCAGGAGCCACATTAGCTACATTGGAAAGTTGTAAAGCATATCCTTCGATACGTACAGGGCACCATCACCTTTGGGATTCATTATGCAACAGACTCTACACTAAATCTCATCGAGTTTACTGATTTTGATTGGGTTGCCAATAGAATTGATCGGAAGTCCACATATGGTTACTCACTCAATATTGGTTTTGTGCCTATATGTTGGTCGAGCAAGAAGCAACTTGCCATTTCTCTATCTTTAGCCGAGGCAGAGTACAGAGGAGTAGTTAACATAAGCATTCAGGCTATGTGGCTACACCATTTTCTCATTGAGTTCGGCATTTAGTTAATTCGGTTGATCGTCATCTGGTGTGACAATCAGAGAACTCTGAAGTTCTGCAAAGATCCAGTTCATAGGAAACAGACGAAGCACATCGAGATCCACATGCACTACATCCGTGACTTAGTACATGAGGGTATCATTGACTTACAGTTCTGTCCTTCAGTAGAACAGATGGAAGACATATTCACCAAGACGTTCACTGAGCATAAGTTTCATTCTCTGCAAATTCATCTTGGAGTGAAGGACACAATTTCCTAGCAATCTTAGTTCTTCCTTTTACATACATTCTACCTTGAGGGGGAATTTTTCCCATGA
>SNQJ01S0033696.1:83549-95809 GCA_010110895.2 Picea sitchensis | reverse complement strand
ACCTGCCCTCTCTGTCTCCATCTCTCTCCCTCTCACACTCCTATACATGGTAAGGACTAGACATGGAAAGTCCTATACATCACAAGGCTTTGAAATACCTTAGCCTAGCCCTTTATTTTCCATGCCTCACACTTTGACACCCACTTCCTCTCTATTCCCACCCACCCTCTCTCTCTCCCCCTTCCCTTCTCCATTTTGTCCCACCTTCCCCTATTACCCATCATCTCTCTTCCACCTATCTCCCACCCTTTCTCTCTCTCCTCATTTTTTTTCTTAGTCTCTCTCTCTCTCTCTCTGCTTTTGTTTCTCTCTATATCCCCCTTCTTTGTCTCCCTCTGTATACCCCCCTTCCTCTCACTTTCTCTTTAGCTCCCCTTCTGTGTGTCCCCGTCTCCCCTCTTCCTCTCACTATATCTCTCTCTACTCTCCCTCTCCATCTCCCTCTCTCTCCTTATAAAAATATATCTCTACCAATCATATTTGTCTTTCTCTCTCCCCCTCTCACACTCTCATAAATCTATTTCATACTTAGATATTTAGTTCAACCATATGTATAAATATCTCCAATAGTGTCTCCTTGAATATTTCCATGAATATATCAACTCATATTCATCTCTAAAATCTCTCTTTTGTCCTCATCTTTGATTCTTATGTAGACTTCTATGTTTGGTATAGACATCATTAACATATTACAATGTATTCATTAAAAATGAAAAAATAAGAGTTCGTTTCCTAGTCATTATTCCATGGATTGTTACTATTACATGGTGAAGCTATGAAACCATCAATGCTTCGAGAGATAGGTGTCCAATTTGTTGGATTGACATAAATATAAATTGTATCCAAATTATTTTCCGACAAAATTGAAAAGCATTGTGATTGGTTACCTAGGTTTTTTGTTAGATGGATGTCCATACAGTCGTCAATTTCTGAATATGTATATGAGTGTTTTCCCAAAGGTATGGTTGGTTTCCATTTGGTACAAATATGAAAATTTAGAAGTGTGTAAAGTCACATTTACAAGGGAGAATCAATGTATGTTTGATGTACATGAAAAATTGCAAGGTTATACTCAAATTCAAGATTCATGAATCCAAGCAAGTAAAGAGACAAGGACCACATATTAGAAGATGCTTGAAATGTCATGTGTGACCCGTAATCACCACCAAAATCTAAAATGTTGTGTTTAAAATTTTATATATATAAAAAATAATAATAATAATAATAATAAATAAATAAATAGAGTATCTATAACCATATTAAAATTGTTATAAATAGTCCCATAGGTGTAGGAAATTTGGTGATGGAGTGTGCTCTTAAGGAACTCCATGATGTTAAAGTTACTAGTTTGAAACTTGCGGAGACAAAAAATCGAGCCATGTTAAGGGTTGGTATGGCTCACATCAGTTAAGGGTTGGTATGGCTCACATCGGGTGCGATCCCTGGGTGATTTTGATGGCCTAGATGTCTCTGAGTCATGGTTCCTGCAGGTCATGAACAAACTAACAAAAAAACAAAAATTGCTATAAACAAAAAAATACAAACCTTTTAATGTGATTTTTCACCAACTCATCTCAATGTTTCTATTTAGTGAATTATTTTCATCACCTATTCAATATACTATCCTACTCTTCATCTCATATTTTTGGTAGGAAGAATTGAATTTTATATTTTTCAACCAAAGTAAATGTAAATATACTTGTGTGTTCAATCCTCCATTATACACTAAATATGGATGTATATGCACATTTCTAATCCTCAAATTGGTAGTAGGTTGTCCCATGATTTTAAATATTGTTTTTAGTAGCATCTGGTAAAAGGTATTTACTATGAAAACTTAAGCTTACAAGTAACATTGATTAACATCGGTTGAGTGAACTAATTTCACATTTAACCTAATTTATTTTGTTTTTACACATTTAACCTAAGTTATTTTATTTTTAAAATGAAATCTACAATGACTTAAATCAACCTTGGACACAATCAAGAGATTGAATTAGGAGTGGGCGGTTAAGTCATACTAACACTATGTGGGAGTGGAAATCATGAGTTGGGTAGTTAAGTCAAACTAACACACTTTGATAGTATTTATATTCAAATTGTAAAGGATTGTATATTTTTTTTGTTTGCTAGTTTGTCCGTGACATGTGGGACTAACCTGTGGCTAAGAAACCGCGACTTAGGGGCATCTAAGCCATACCAAAACTTAACATGGTTGGATTTTTTTGTCCCCGCAGGTTTCGAAGAGGTGACTTTAACATCACAGAAGGCCTTAACATCACACTCTGTCCTACACCTCGGGAACCTAAAGTTGTAAGGGATTATATTAAAAAGAGAGATGTATAGAATACAAATAGCTAAAAAAGTTTTAGTAAATGAAAGTAATGATATATTTTTAGAAAACAAATAACAATAATAAAAAAATAAATAAAGTTGTACTTGTGAAAGTATTGATATATTTCTTGAAAATAATAAGAAGAACAAAATTTAAAATGTACTCATAAATTAAACTAAGAAGAGAGTAATAATATATTTTTGAAAACAAATAGTACCAAGAATAAAAAGAATAAAAGTGTAATCATAGATTAGACGTGGAAAGAACTTAACTTACAATTGGTTGTATATTAATTTTACCTTAATAACATTGAAAATAAAATACAAATAAATTATATTAATAAATATATTCAATTATTTATTTATTTATTTTACTTATATTAAATTTTCATGTAAATACATAAAACTCTAATGTCATTAAAAAAAAACATTAAACAATTAAACAAATAGCCACATGAATGTAATAAAAACAATTTGTTTTCACTCACTAAACAAGAGTCTTGGTACTACAATATGATTTGTTTCCAAATACTTATCACAAAACCATCACTTTCAATTGGTTTGTTTTATCCACATTCAAATTAAGCATTGCATTTACAAGTATAAGAGATATTTAATTGTTTTTTTTTAATTATTTCATGATTTCTAAAATACACATAGCTTTTGTCGTCAAGTTTAAATGGTTCCTATCAAGAATGGTAATAAATATTTTTGGTAAATATATTCTATGCTATTTCAATATGCAAAT
The DNA here is from genome assembly GCA_010110895.2 of Picea sitchensis. Classification (NCBI taxonomy): domain Eukaryota; kingdom Viridiplantae; phylum Streptophyta; class Pinopsida; order Pinales; family Pinaceae; genus Picea; species Picea sitchensis. The sequence continues at coordinate 92,727 of SNQJ01S0033696.1, read as the reverse complement.
ACTTTCTTTTAATAAAATTTTTGACAAATGAGCATTAGAAAGAGAAACAATGTTGGTGTATACCAATAATTCAACACTCAACAACAAATATTTGTATATTGTATCATATAGTATTTAATTTTATAAAATCTACAAATATTTATATATTGTATAATATAATATCTAATTTTATAAAATTTATTGGGTAAATAAGTTTCGATAACGATAACAAAAAGATATCAAAGCAATGAACACATTAAAAAATCTTATAAATTTATATTTTATAATATAGTATTTAATTTTATTAAATTTATTGAGTAAATATGTTTCGATAACGATAACAAAAAGATTTCAAAACAAATAACACGTTAAAAAATCTTATAAATTTACATAAAAAATAAATTAAAAGGCATTAAAAACATATAACTTTGAACTTATGAGAACTCGTTAGGGTTCTTGGTTTTTTAAATTAAAAATTCTAATTAATGAGCATTACAAAGATAAATAATGTTGGTGTACATCAATAATTCAACCCTCCACAACAAATATTTATATATTGCATAATATTCTATTTATTTTTATAAGATATATTTTGTAAATAAGTTTTGATAATAAAAACACATCAAAGAAAAGAAAAAATATAGATAATATTTTTTTTTATAAATTTATTTAAAATATAAAATAAAAGGTAATAAAATCATATAATTTGAACATATATGAGAACATTTTAGAGTAGATCGCATTTAGTAGTTATTTTTATCCTCATTTTAAAAAGTGGTGCTATGGGTAGACCTTTTTTTGGGTGTTAAAATTATAAAATTTTGTAACCCTGGTTTATAAAGTTCTAAAAAAAACGCTTAAAATTTCTCTCAAATCGAAAAGAGGTACTCCCAACATCACCCATTTTTTAGGGTTAAAATTACAACTTGTTTAAAATAATGGTCTTGACAACTATATTGTTTTGAACAAAAACCTTAAAATAAACCCTTGAAATAAAATGTTTTGCTAGAAGTAGAACCACCTTCAAGGTTAACAATACAACTTGTTTGATATTATGGACAACTGATAATGTTGAAAATTCAAACCTCGATATCACATTCCAACTTTCAACTTGGAATGTATGAGCAGCCGCATGCAGACACCTTCACTCTTCCACCTGTCCGAGATTATGAGCATGCACATGCTGAATCATCTTCAGATGAGAGTTATGATTCAGAGGGCTCAGATGATTTAGATTTAGAGTCAGTATAGTCAGATGCAATGTCAGAGCATCTAGATGTAGTTGCAAAGCCAGAGCAGAGGCCCAAGTGGACACAAACTACTCTTCAGGCTGCACGGGATCTCGTTGGTGATCTAGCCGATACTCGGAGGAATCGATCTAATTTCAAAGAGCCTCCTGTTGCATTCACTACCACTAAACGATTTCCCTCCAGGCACATTTTCTTGGTTCAGTCTTCATATCCACAGTCTTATGACAAGGCTGCTGAAAATCGCTTTTGGGAATCCGCCATGCAAGAGGAGTACAACTCCCTCCTCGAGAACCAAAATTGGGATCTGGTTCCCCTTCCCTCTGGGAGGAAACTTTTTATATGCAGATGGGTCTACAAGACCATGAGCACAATGGATGGATATATCAATGGATACAAATCCAAGCTTTTCGCCAAATCCTTTTAGAATGTTCATGGTATTGACTATGATAAGACCTTTTCTCTAGCAATGAATATGGATTCCATACGATTGACAGTTTCCATTGTGGCAGCCAAGGGATGGGAAGTCCATCATATGGATGTGAAGAATGCATTTCTTCATGGTGATCTCTTTGAGGATATCTACATGGAGCAGTCCTAGGGATTTATGCATGACTCATCTTTGGTTTGTCGATTGAAGAATTCTCTTTATGGCCTCAAGCAGGCTCCAGGGGAATGGTATGCTGAGACGGACTCCTACCTGGTGTCACAGAACATTTTACGTTGTAAATCCAAATTGAATGTCTACATGCTCAGGACGACTGATTAACTTCTACTTTTAGTTATATATGTTGATGATTTGTTGATCACTAGGTGCTCGACGTCAACGATCGCTGCAGACAAGAGGATTCTACATGACAGGTTTTTGATGATAGACATGGGTCTTCTACACTTTTTCCTTGGACTTGATATCAACCATGATGCATCAGGCATAAATATGTCTCAGGACAAGCATGCACGAGATCTCCTTGAGAGATTTCACATGACATATTGCAAGTCTTCTCTGACTCCTTTCCTATCAGGAGTCAAACTTGAGGATGACAGGGAGACTCCACTGGTTGATAGCACAATGTACAAACAACTAGTGGGGAGCTTGTTATATCTCACACACTCTAGACCAGACCTCTCATATGCAGTTGGCACAGTTTCCAAGTTCATGAAAGAGCCGCATGAGCTACATTGGAAAGCTACAAAGCGTATCTTTCGATATGTAAATGGCACCATTGCCTTTGGGATTCATTACGCAACAGACTTTGCATTAGATCTCATCGGGTTTACTGATTCTGATTGGGTTGGTGATAGCATTGATCGGAAGTCCACATCTGGTTACTCACTCAGTCTTGGTTTCAAGACTATTTATTGGTCGAGCAAGAAGCAAGATGCCATTTCTCTATCTTCAGCCAAGGCAGAGTACAGAGGAGTAGCTAACATAACCATTCAGGCTATGTGGCTACACCATTTTCTCATTGAGTTGGGCATTCAGTTTCATCGATCGATCGTCATCTGGTGTGACAATCAGAGCACTCTGAAGTTCTGCAGAGATCTAGTTCAGAGGTAGCAGACAAAGCACATCGAGATCCACATGCACTACATCCGTGACTTAGTACATGAGGGGATCATAGAATTACAGTTATGTCCTTCAGGAGAACAGATGACAGACATATTCACCAAGACTTTCACTGAGCATAAGTTTCATTCTCTGTGAAGTCATCTTGGAGTGAAGGACACAGTTTCCTAGCAATCGTAGTTCTTCTTTTTACATACATTCTACCTTGAGGGGGGGTTTTTCCCACGAGGTTTTCCCTCTTTCCTCACTTTATTTCCAGTGTATCTTTTGTACTTGGGTACCTAACATGAGCTTGTTTTTATTTTCACCATAGTGATGTTCAGGGGGGGTGTTGGAGTTACTTCACACACATCTAGGATTTATTTTTCCTAAGGTTTTTCCTTGTTTATTAGTTATAATTAGTCATTATGCAATCTCCTATAATTTAAGGGAGAATATTCCACCCAAAGAATATTCTCTTTCAGTTAACAATTCATTTTGACTAACTGAGTTGAGTTTAGATGCTGCAATGGTTTTGTCACCATGCAACATTGGGATCATCACCATGCTAATTTGACCTTGCCTTGCTATCACCACCAACGTGGTGCATTAGCCTTGATTCCCTCAGTTAACTCCTCACTACTCTTTGCTTAGTCAGTTAACCGAAGACCTGTTGATTAGCTAACTCAACTAGGTGGCAGTTCACTCTTGTAACTGCCTGAGAGACTAGATTAGGTGGCAGTTCACTCTCGTAACTAATACTGTGTGTCCAGATCACTCTAGACCACCAATATGGCACATTGGTTATACTCCAGTTTAAATCATTGAGTTATACATAGTACATCATGTGTAAATTATTCATTATTCACAATGGTTAATGAGAATTCTTTCATTCTTTCTCTCCTTCTTCTTCTTTCTCAAATTCTCTCTGCAAATGTGTGTATTATTTTTTAGCTAGATATATTGTGTGCAGGTTCAACACATTTACAATTTTTTAATATGGTACTAGAATAGGAAGTCGTATCAATAGTCTCATGCCTTTTAAAGAAAAAAAATTTACTCTTATGACTTCAACAGTCTAAAAGCCACAAAGTTTGTGTGATCATGAATACCTAGGGACTACCATCGAGAGAAAGAAATGAAAAAATCACTAGCATGTCTTCTCAAAATATAGAAGATAAATTTTTTGAAATCTCTTTTTTGAAGAAAAGAGGAAAATTATAGGAGAGACAAAAACAACTACAAACTATATTGGAAAACTAGGATATAAGGAAAAGGTGGAATAGGGAGAAAAAAATGAAAAAAAATGGTGGTGGAAATACATATGGACATTGAATAGTCCTCTAAATACAATGATTTTCATTTGGCTGGTTTTGTTTAGCATTTTTTTGACTCGGGATAATTGCTAAAAAAGAACATGGCATGGAGAACATGGCATGGACCAAGTAGGTGTATAATGTGTAATATCCAAGAGGAGATGATATATCATCTATTAGTCCATTTCCCATTTGGAAGAGAAGTATGGTTAGAGGCACTAAAAATAATTTAAGGTAAAGGGAAATGGGAAAGAGAGTCTTTTACAACATGCTTTGAGGAATGGTAAATAGATCATTGTCATGACATGATGCATTACTTTGTATTGCATGGAAATTTAAGATGCCAAAAACTTTGTTTTATTTAAAAATTAACAAAACTATAAGCTAGGGATTTTTTTGATGATGCTTGTCAAGAAAATCCAAGCACATGTATAGTAAGTGGTCTCGTCCTTTACTTAAGAAAAAACACTTTATTATGTTCAAATATGCAATAAAGCTAAAGAAAAATAATAAGTAGAGTTTTATGCATTATCGATTCTACTTAATAAAACATAAGAAAAATATCTAATATATAAGGTTTGGATGATTCCAAAGTCATCATTGAATAAGATAAAAATATAAATAAGATAAAAAAAAGTTTATTGTTACATCTTATCATGGAAACAAGATTATGTGAAGCTAGAAACACATTCATAAATGTTTTATTCAATCATGTGTATAGATAATTTTAGAAGTATACAAACTTTCTTAAAAAACAGTTGACTTTGAAGGAGAAAATACTTGGTCTCTTTTGTAATATCATCTAGTTTCTCTTTTGTAATATCATCTAGTTTTTTGAACAGATCCATGAGTAGAGTAGAATGCAATTTGTTATCATCTAATTTTTTTGAAGAGATCCATGATTAGAGTAGAATGCAATTTGTGTTTTTTTGGAAGAGATCAAGAGTAAAGTAGAATGCAAATTGTTTTTCCAACCCGTAGGTTGCTTTTAAATACATAAGTTTTGATCTTCTAAGCTTTTTAAAGGTAATAGCCTTTAAGGTTTTTAAAGGTAAGATCCTCTAGTAGACTAAGAGCCTCTAGTTGTAAATGATTATTTTAAATCTGTACACATTAACGCAAATTTAATTTAACAGGTGTGTTATAATTAATTTTTTCTTATCATAATCCAAATTTTATTATTTATAAATTTTTGATACATGATAAATACATTTAACATCACTGAAAACTTTGAAATACTTAAATTATAGATTCAAAAATTCAAATATGCAATTCCAACTATTTGAATTTAAAGTAAAACTGATCGAAAAAATACTAAAAAAATCTAGCATCATACGTAAATGAGAACACTCCTAGAATCATACGTTTGAAGTAGATCTCACTTGATGTCTTTCACTATGAGTGTCCTTCGCAACAACCCTCTAAAAGTCTTGCAGACAAAGAACTATCCAACGACAAGAAAGTAGTTATCTGCTAACTAACTCAATATGATGAATTCAAATTCAATGTTAGATTAAAAATAACGTACACATAACATCATCAGAATCATAAATTAATACAAATAATTATACAAGAATTCATGTTCCTTTATTTTAAAAAAAAGGGGGGTCGGTTAGAACATGTATCCGTTGCGACATGATCTCAAAACTAGGCTCCAAGTTCCTCCACCCAAGGATGAAAATGTATAGGGGTGCCTCCAGCACTCTGCACTCTAGCAGGCCAAAGGAAGACATAGGTGTTCTTCCTGACAAGATAAGGTGAATGCAAATTCTAGAAACAAGGGATTCCACACTAAGGGGACAATCTCAAATAGTAGGGAAACAGGGCACTTGTAGGATAATCTTCAAAAGGCCAACATAATAGTGCATTTCTTAGCCATCCTAGTTATCCTTTTCCTCTACCCCAAGACTCTCTTTTATACTCCATTTTGATGGTTGAAGTCGTTATGTATGGTATTTAGGAAGTTATGGAACATAAAAACCCATAAACTTCGCCCCAAATGTCTATACAGGATTTTTTTTTATCCCAAATTAACATGTACACAGATTACTAACAAGGAACCTGCGTACATATGCGAGTTGCTTTAAGGAAAGTCGCATACACTTTGATAAGTGGGTTCTTCAAATAAGTTTTTAGGGAGGAACAAGAGGATATCTCCTAATCGATAAAACAATTTTTAACCAAGTGAGCTAATGCAAAATATATATCAATTTTGATGGAGGAGGGATTTTGGTAACTCTTGTATTTGAAGTGTGTTCTTACCCCAAAACATTTTTTTTCTCTTGCAAAGAACTTCAACATGGCTACATAAAAAAGAAAGGAAAATTTTGAAAAAATAATTTCCGAATCTCAACAATAATGGGGCTAGATATGGGTTAGTTTATTTGGAAAATGAAAGTTTTCTCTTTGTTTTTTATTCATTGAGCTCACATAAAGCGCATAGAAAATAACATACATAGAAAGGAAAAAAATTTCTACTTTGTTTCTAATTTTCCAACACTACACAAAGCACATGAAAAAGAGTATGCACAGATCACAAAGAGTAGAAAACTAAGGACAAAAATAGAAAACCGAAAAATTAACTTTGTAATTTAAAAAAAAATGGTGTACATTCATAGTTAATAGATTTGGATATGACAAAAATGGTTGTGTCTTGGGAAAATAGAAATATTTTCAAGTGAAACAAAAAAGTGTTTACAATTGAAAGAAATACTCTCGATGAAATAGAACAATATGGTCATTCAAAACATGAACATAAAGAATATAACCCATGAATATGAAAACACATGTTCGAATCTCGATCTACTATGGGAGTTGGTCTTCAAATGGTATTTGATACCATGTTCGACAAAAAGAGGTATTCCTAGATAAGATGAAAACCTTAAGAATCCACTCACACAACCAAATCAAATATAATAACACCAATGTTTTGATGTGGTTAAAACTCTCTAAAGTGGAAATTGTCCACAATCCAAGCCAATGTGGCGACTTGAAGAAATATGTTAATGGAAAAGAAAAAAAAATTTACAAGAGAGTTTCTCACTCAAAATTGATCATTAAAAAATGACCCTACATGCTCTTTAAATAGAGATCATGGACCAATCGAATGTTAAACCATGAACCAATATAGGCATCCATTAAGGTTGATGAGAATATGAGCCATTGGATCACTCTATGGCTAAAACATATTGTCATTGATGGATTACATAACTACAAATGCATACTAATGAGACATTTTTACCTAAATGAACATCAGGTATCTTAACCAACTCAAAAGTGTCTAAATATCCTAACAAAAAGAACTGGAAACTATATTGGAAAACTAGGATATATGGAAAAGTTGCAATAGGGAGAAAAAATGATAAAAAAATGCTGGTGGAAATACATATGGATGTTGAATAGTCCTCTAAATACAATGATTTTCATTTGGTTGGTTTTGTTTAACATTTTTTTGACTCAAGGGATGATCTCCAAAAGAGAGCATGGTATGGACCAAGTAGGTGTATAATGTGTAATATCCAAGAGGAGATGGTATATCATCTATTAATCCATTTCCCACTTAGAAGATAAGTATGGTTAGAGGTACTAAAGCTAATTGAAGGTAAAGGGAAGTGGGAAGGTGAGTCTATTACAACATGCTTTGAGGAATGGTAAATAGATCGCTATCATGACATGATGCATTACTTTGTATTGCAAAAAAAGTTAAAATGCCAAAAACTTTGTTTTATTTAAAAATTAACAAAACTATGAGTTAAAGATTTTTTCGATGATGTTTATCAAGAAAATCCATGTACATGTAGAGCAAGTGGTCTCATCCTTTACTTAAAAAAAAACACTTTATTATGTTTAAATATGCAATAAAGCTAAAGAAAAACAATAAATAGATTTTTATGCATTATGATTCTACTTTAAATAAGTAGAGTTTTATGCATTATGGATTCTACTTAGACTAACATAAGAAAAATATCTAATATACAACGTTTGGGTGATTCCAAACTCATCATTGAGTAGGAAAAAAATAAATAAGATAAAAGGTATATTGTTACATCATGTAAAGAAGATTATGTGAAGCTAGAAACACATTCATAAATGTTTTATTCAATCATATGTATAGATAATTTTATAGGTATACAAACTTTCTAAAAAGCAATTTATTTTGAAGGAGAAAATACTTGGTTTTCTTTTGTAATATCATCTAGTTTTTTTTAAGAGATCCATGAGTAGAGTAGAATGCAATTTGTTTTTTGGAAAAGATCCAAGAGTAAAGTAGAATGCAAATTGTTTTTCCAACCCCTAGGTTGCTTTTGAATACATATGTTTTGATATTGAAAAGTTTTCAATACATATGTTTTGATTTGATCTTTAATACATATGTTTTGATCTTGAAAAAGTCTAAGCTTTTTAAAGGTTAGGTAAGAGCCTCTAGAAGACAAAATATGTAGTCATACACTTCTAGGTTTTGAGAGGCGGATATAAGCCTAGAGATTAGGCTTTGGTAGTGTGAGTATAGTCTCTTTGACATATTTTAATTTATCTTTGGAATATGGTTCATATAAAAAAAAATCGTTGGAAAGAATAGATGGATTAACCAAAATCGAACGAAGCTTTTAACATTGTCATATATCAATTTAGGTTAATAACATATTTATTAATCTTATTTTTTTAAAAGTTAACTATACATTTATTAAATAATGTAATTAATTAAAATTAACCTTTTAAATGCATTAAAATCCACACAGATAAACAAAGTCATTAAACTTACGATATTCAAAAGCATAAAGAGCAATCCGTTTAAGCATTCGTAATTAGGTCTTAATTGAACGACTCATTATAAAAGTGAATATTTATACTTCTGCATAAGTATTAGAACGAGAATGCCTGTTACAGGAACACTAGAACAAGATTTCAGAGTTTGCCTGTTCATGATGTTCATGGCGGTTGCAGCTGCAGCAGCTTAAGAGTTGCAAATATGTCGCCAGGTTATGAATGCAGGAGGGATGATGAACCTTACTCTCGAAGAACTGGGGATACAGCTTGTGATTCAGCGCTAGCTCATCGCCGACGTGAGAATAACTCCATGGATTAATTCT
>SNQJ01S0033696.1:70171-83539 GCA_010110895.2 Picea sitchensis | reverse complement strand
AAAATATTTGTGTCTAATATTTTCTGAGTTTTGCATATTGCTGATATTTTATTTCTGCGTTGAAAACGATGTTCATAATCCTCATGTTTCAGTTCTGAAATTTATTTTCTGTTCAGAAATTTATTTTCTGTTCAGAAATTTATTTTCTGTTCAGAAATTTATTTTATGTTAAGTTTTTTAGATGCTGAAACACCGCTGTAGCTTATGCTGAAACACCGCTGTAGTATATGCTGAAACATAGTGCTGAGTATATGCTGAAACACCGGGCTGTAGCATATGCTGATGCTGAAACACCGTTGTGAGCAGATGCTGAAACACCAGGCTGTAGCATATGCTGATGCTGAAACACCGCTGTGAGCAGATGCTGAAACACGACTGTACATATGCTGAAACAGTGTTAAAACTGAGTTTTGGCATTTAAATTTGGTAGAAAATTCAGTGAGACTGTAACTGGGTTGGGATTTTGAAAAAATTAACAACTAACAAGGAACCTGTGCACATACGCAAGTTTCTTTAAGGAATGTCACATACACTTTGATAAGTGGGCTTTTAAATAAGTTTTTAGGGAGGAAAAATATTATATCTCCTAATCAATAAAAGATTTTTTAACCAAGTGAGCTAATACAAAATATATATCAATTTTGATGGAGGAGGGATTTTGGTAACTCTTGTATTTGAAGTGCGTTCTTACCCCAAAACATTTGTTTTTCCTTGCAAAGAACTTCAACATGGCTACATACAAAAGAAAGGAAAATTTTGAAAAAGTAATTTCTGAATCTCAACAACAATGGGGCTAGATATCCGTTAGTTTATTTGGAAAATGGAAGTTTTCTCTTTGTTTTTTATTCATTGAGCTCACATAAAGAGCATAGCAGATAACATACGTAGAAAAGAAAAAACTTTATACTTTCTTTCTAATTTTCCAACACTGCACAAAGTGCATGAACAAGAGTATGCACAGATCATAAAGAGTAGAAAACTAAGGACACAAATAGAAAGCCGAAATATTAACTTTGTAATTTAAAAAAAAATGGTGTACATTCATAGTTGATACCTTTGGATCTGATAAAAATGGTTGTATCTTGGGAAAATAGAAACATTTTTTAGTGAAACAAAAAAGTGTTTACAATTGAAAGAAACACTCTCGATGAAATGGAACAATTTGGTCATTCAAAAAAAGAACATAAAGAATATAACCAATAAGTATGAAAACACATGTTCGAATCTCGATCTACTATGGGAGTAGGACATCAAATGGCATTTGATACCATGTTTGACAAAACAAGGTATTCCTACATAAGATCAAAACTTTAAGAAGCCACTCACACAACCAAATCAAATGTAATAACATCAATGTTTTGATGTGCTTAAAACTCTCTAAGGGGGAAATTGTTCATGACCCAATCCAATGTGGCGACTTGAGGAAATATATTAATGGAAAAGAAAAAATATTTTACAAGAGAGTTTCTCACTCACAATTGATTATTAAAAAATGACTCGACATGCTCTTTAAATAGACATCATGGACCAATTGGATGTTAAACCATGAACCAATATAGGCATCCATTAAGGTATGAGAATATGATCCATTGGATCACTCTATAGATAAAACATATTGTCACTGCTAGATTACATCACTACAAATGCATACTAATGAGAGACACTTTTACCTAAAGGCACATTAGGCCGAGTTGATACTAACAGACACCTAAGTGTCTAAATATCCTAACAAAAACAACCGGAAACTATATTGGAAAACTAGGATATAAGGAAAAGGTGGAATAGGGAGAAAAAAATGATAAAAAAATGGCGGTGGAAATATATATGGACATTGAATAGTCCTCTAAATGCAAGGATTTTCAATTGGTTGTATGTGTTTAACATTTTTTTGACTTGCGATAATCTCCAAAAGAGAACACGACATGGACCAAGTAAGTGTATAATGTGTAATATCCAAGAGGAGATGATATATCATCTATTAGTCCATTGACCATTTGGAAGAGAGATATGGTTAGAAGCACTAAAGTTAATTGAAGGTAAAGGGAAGTGGGAAGATGAGTCTTGTACAACATGCTTTGAGGAAAGGTAAATAGATCACTTTCATGACATGCTGCATTACTTTTTATTGCAAGAAAAGTTAAAATGCAAAAACTATATTTTATTTAAAAATTAACAAAACTATGGGTTATGGATTTTGTGATGATGCTTATCAAAAAAAAATCCAAACACATGTAGAGCAAGTGGTCTCATCCTTTACTTAAGAAAAAACATTTTATTATGTTTAAATATGCANTAGAGTTTTATGCATTATGGATTCTACTTGCAAGTGGTCTCAACCTTTACTTAAGAAAAAACACTTTATTAAAGCTAAAGGAAAACAATAAGTAGAGTTTTATGCATTATGGATTCTACTTAAGTAAGTAGAGTTTTATTCAATCTTTACCAGTATACAAACTTTGTAAAAAGCAGTTGACATTGAAGGAGAAAATACTTGGTCTCTTTTGTAATATCATCTAGTTTTTTGAAAAGATCCATGAGTAGAGTAGAATGCAATTTGTTTTTTGGAAGAGATCCGAGAGTAAAGTAAAATGCAAATTGTTGCTTTTGAATACATATGTTTTGATCTTCTCAGATTTTAAAGCGAAGAGCTTCTAAGCTTTTTAAAGGTAAGAGCCTCTAGTAGACTAAGAGCCTCTAGTTGTAAATGATTATTTTAAATCTATACACATTACTAACCCAAATTTAATTTAACAAGTATGTTATAATCAGATTTTTTCTTATTATAATTCAAATTTGATTATTTATAATTTTTTAGTACATGATAAATACATTTAATCTCTATGAAAACTTTAAAACACTTAAATTATAGATTCGAAAATTCAAATATGCAATTCCAACTATTCGAGTTTAAAGTAAAACTGATCGAAAAAAATCCAAAACGTAAAACTAAGTCAAGTTAACATGGCAAAAAGCTTGACCGTTGCGCAGTGCTAAAACTAAGGATGGTTCGGGGTTTGAGGCAAGGTAAAATTGGATTCTTCGACCTGCTTCATCGTCTCGTTGGACACTTGGCTCCCTGAAAGTTTAACAGAGCGAAGAAAGGCGAAGTCTGTTAAATATGAAATAAACAACATAAAATTGAACTATAAATATAATAAATTCATTACGCGGTTTGTTTGAACTGATCTATGCATTGAAGTCAATTGTACTCTTCATTACATTGGATTGCTCACGTTTTAAATCTTATAGTTTTACTCTTCAATTCATCTTTTTTTAGATTTACATATTATGATTTAATTGGATATATCAATAGTGTCATTCACTAATTTAATGTTTGGTTAGGTTTTGACCTTAAAAATAGATTATTAAAAAAAAAAATCATTTTTTCTCTTTAAAATTTCACCCGTTTTTCATGCCTTGAAAATCTTACTCACGTACCTTCCAATGCAATGCACCCGGTTGCTTTGCTTACGTTTTACATGTTATGATTTAAATGGCTCTATAACTTTATATTAAAAAGTTATATTAAAAAGCTTGGTCACGGGTTATGACTTGATGTTAAAATAATAATAATAATATAGTGAAACAACAGCAGTTCGGAGAGCAACTAAGTTAGTGGTAACCATTCAGAAGACATTATCTAAAAAAATAGAAGACGTGTGACAATAAATCGAAGGAAAAAAGTGGAGATCTGTTTCGAAGAACATTATTTTTTTATTTTTTTTGTTGGGGGAAAGTGAGCGTGAATATCATTTTGCTCTCCCCACGTCTTACTGTTTCTAAGTAGTTTATATTCATTCTTGTCAGTATACGTTCATTTTCTAAAATTTACACAATTTTGTTCATTAATTTTAATATTGTGAAAATAGAGCTTTTTTAAAATGAAGTTTTAAATTTAATATTTTCTTTTCCAGATTTCCGTGGATAGTTTTGATTTCAGTTTGAAAATAATAATAAAAAATTAATTAATTTTTTAAATTTGCTATTTCTTTTGAAGGATAATGATTTGACTACACGATTAAGATTTTTAACTTTTCATTTTTTTTTAATTTTTTCCATGTTTTATAAAGTTTATAGAATTTAAATTTATTTTTCTAAATTTGATATATATATTTTTTAATTGGTAAAAATAATGATTTAACTAGATATTATTCACAATTTGAATATAAATTATCACATTAAAAAATAATTAAAATTTTAAAAATTAAGAAAAAATTTACATTTCATTTTAACAACATCTATTTTAATGATTTTTATTAATAATTAAAATCTTGATATTAGTTATATCCTTGAATTTTAATTCCAATTAAAAGTAGACTACATCCATTTTTATTAATAATTAAAATTTTGATGTTAGTTATATCCTTGAATTTTGATTCCAATTAAAAATAGAATTATCATCGTATCCATATATTTAAATGTTGTGAATATCAAAACATTTATATGACAAATCCACATAGACATTATTGATTACAATATGAAGTACACATCCCTATAAAACTTAAACACATTAGCTATATACATCTCTTAAGATTTAGGTGTTTTCTTGATATTGAGTTCTAGTTTTTGTTTCAAAATCCAAAAAAGAACTTGGTATAGAATTAATGTTTTAATCATGTTCCATGTCATTAATGAGCCATTAATGTTAGCTCATTAATGTCAGGTATGTCCATTTCCTAGAACAAAAATGTAATGTAAGATTAATAAAAGTAAAGCCAAATTGATTACACAATCTTAATTTTTTCTATAAACTCAAAGTCTCCATCAATTAGCAATAAATCTAACTTTTCCTTTGTATACTTATTTTATAACATTAAAAAAAAAAAAAATAGATTTAATACAGTTTTCTTTTGATTATTCCATAATTGCAATAATAAAAAATATAATTAAGCTTAAAAATAAAAATAAAAATTTGTTAATTCCACATTTCTAATAAATTCAACCATTTGAAATAACAAATCTCATTACACAATTTTCTCATGTGTTATAATGTTAACATGATAACAACATTAAATTATTTTAACTTTTATAAATGTTTTTTAAACTTCTGCATTTTATAATCACTATACATGGAGATGGAATGTTCCTTTTAATTACAAAAGAGAACATATAAGATAAGGTAAGACCATCAAAATGTCAAGTTATGGGTTCTTAAGGAGAAACTTACAAATCATTTACTAGTGCTAATTGCTTTACTAACAATATCTTAAAGATAAAGGTATGGTATTTTTATTTCGTTATTATAAAAATTAAAAATAATAATTATTAGTATATTTTGTTATTAGGAAATTGAATTAGCTTTCCAAATATATAGATTTTATTCATATAAATCATGAATTACTATGTGAAAGTTGATTTTTTCTAACAATGGTATGTTACGTGAAAGTTGAGAATCAGTGGGGTGTTTTAGTTATAAAAAGTTATAGAAAAAATAAGTGAGGTATCTATTCTAGAATTTTGATATATGCAAAAAAAAAGAAAGATTAAAAATAGTAAACAATATTAATTTAAAAAAAAAACTATATATTTAGAATCTGCATACAATTGAATTCTATAGCTTATAAAAAAATAACCTAAAAAACAAAGATATAGAGATTTATTCACAAAAATCGAGGTTTTATCAATTTGCATACTATACCACTAGGTTTGTCATCCCGAACCTAAATCCGAGGAAACTAGGTAACCCTACAAGTATTCTAAAGTTTTCAATCCCTCCCAAAAAAAATTAATTCAAAAGAACATGCATGTGCTCTAGGAACACGCACACATTTTTAAGAGCGCGCACTCACTCTAGGAGAACACATGTGTTCCTAATAGAATGAATGCATTCCTAAGAGAAAACACGGGATCCTATATCCTATCACTTATTTTTTATTCCTCTCTCTCTCTCTCTCTCCTACATCTATTCCTCTCTCCCCCACATTTTGAATCATGGTTCCCTCTCTCTCCCCCACATTTTAAAACCTCATTCCCTCTCTCTCCCCTTTCTCTCTTTACCTCTCTCTAATTCCCTTCCCTCTCTATCCCTCTCTCTCTCTCTCTACCCGCCCTCTCTGTCTCCATCTCTCTCCCTCTCACACTCCTATACATGGTAAGGCCTAGACATGGAAAGTCCTATACATCACAAGGCTTTGAAATACCTGAACCTAGCCCTTTCATTTCCATGCCTCATGCTCTGACACCCACTCCCTCTCTATTCCCACCCACCCTCTCTCTCTCGCCCTTTCCTTCTCCCTTTTGTCCAACCCTCCCCTATTACCCATCGTCTCTCTTCCACCTCTCTCCCACCCTTTCTCTCTCTCCTCATTTTTTTTCTTAGTCTCACTCTCTCTCTGCTTTTGTTTCTCTTTCTATCCCCCTTCTTTGTCTCCCTCCATATACCCCCTTCCTCTCACTTTCTCTTTACCTCCCCTTCTACGTGTCCCCGTCTCCCCCCTTCCTCTCACTATATCTCTCTCTACTCGCCCTCTCTGTCTCTGTCTCCCTCCTTATCAAAATCTCTCTCTACGAATCATATTTGTCTTTCTCTCTCCCCCTCTCACACTCTTATACATTCTCTCTCTCCCTCTCACACTCTCATAAATCTATGTCATAATTAGATATTTAGTTCAACCATATGTATAAATATCTCCAATAGTGTCTCCTTCAATATTTCCATGAATATATCAACTCATATTCATCTCTAAAATCTCTCTTTTCTCCTCATCTTTGATTCTTATGTAGACTTATATGCTTGGTATAGAAATCATTAACATATTACAAGGTCTTCATTAAAAATGAAAAAATAAGAGTTCGTTTCCTAGTCATTATTTTTTGGATTGTTACTATTACATGGTGAAGCTATGAAACCATCAATGCTTCGAGAGATAGGTGTCGAATTTGTTGGATTGACATAAATACAAATTGTATCCAAATTATTTTCCAACAAAATTGAAAAGCATTGTGACTGGTTACCTAGTTTTTTTGTTTGATGGAAGTATGTCCATACAGTTGTCAATTGTTCAATATGTATATGAGTGTTTTCCCAAAGGTATGGTTTGTTTCCATTTGGTATAGATATAAAAATTTAGAAGTGTGTAAAGTCACATTTACAAGGGAGAATCAATGTATGTTTGATGTACATGAAGAATTGCAAGGTTATACTCAAATTCAAGATTCGTGAATCCAAGCAAGTAAAGAGACAAGGACCACAGATTAGAAGATGCTTGAAATGTCATGTGTGACCCATAATCACCATCAAAATCTAAAATGTTGTGTTTAAAATTTTATATATATATAAAAAAATTAAAATAATAAAAAATAAATAAATAGAGTATATATAGCCATATTAAAATTGCTATAAACAGTCCCATAGGTGTAGGAAATTTGGTGATGAAGTGTGCTCTTAAGGAACTTTGTGATGTTAAAGTCACTAGTTTGAAACCTGCAGAGACAAAAAATCCATCCATGTTAAGGGTTGGTATGGCTCATGTCGGGTGCGATCCCTGGGTGATTTTGACGGCTTAGATGTCTCTGAGTCATGGTTTCTCAGCCACAGGCTAATCTTGCAGGTCATGAACAAACTAACAAAAAAACAAAAAATTGCTATAAACAAAAAAATACAAACCTTTTAATGTGATTTTTCACCAACTCATCTCCATGTTTCTATTTAGTGAATTATTTTCATCTCCTATTCAATAAACTATCCTACTCTTCATCTCATATTTTTGGTAGGAAGAATTGAATTTTATATTTTTCAATCAAAGTAAATGTAAATGTACTTGTGTGTTCAATCCTCCATAATGTAAGTAGGTTGTATCTTGTTTTCCATTATACACTAAATATGGATGTATATGCATATTTCTAATCCTCAAATTGGTAGTAGGTTGTCCCATGATTTTAAATATTGTTTTTAGTAGCATATGGTAAAAAGTATTTACTATGATCACTTAAGGTTACAAGTAATATTGATTAACATTGGTTGAGTGAAATAATTTTACATTTAACCTAATTTATTTTGTTTTTACACATTTAATCTAAGTTATTTTGTTTTTAAACTGAAATCTACAATGACCTAAATCAACCTTGGACACAATCAAGATATTGAATCGGGACCTAAATCAACCTTGGACACAATCAAGAGATTGAATTAGGAGTGGGCGGTTAAGTAGTACTAACACTATGTGGGAGTGGCAATCATGAGTTGGGTAGTTAAGTCAAACTAACACACTTTGATAGTATTTATATTCAAGTTGTAAAGGATTGTATATTTTTTTTGTTTGCTAGTTTGTCCGTGACATGTGGGACTAACCTCTGGCTAAGAAAATATGACTTAGGGGCATCTAAGCCGTACCAACCCTTAACATGGTTGGATTTTTTGTCCCCACAGGCCTTAACATTGTTGGATTTTTGTCCCCGTAGGTTTCGAACCAGTGACTTTAACATCACAGGCGGTCTTAACAACACACTACATCACCGACTGTCCTACAAAAGGGAGATATATAGAATAAAAATAGCTTAAAAAGTTTCAATAAATAAGACTAATAATATATTTTTGAAAAACAAATAACAATAATAATAAAAAAATAAAATTTCATTTGTGAAAGTATTGATATATTTTTTGAAAATAATAATCATAAGAAAAAGAATAAAAATGTACTCATAGATTAAACTGAGAAGAGTAATGATATATTTTTGGGAAAAAAAGTAACAAGAATAAAAAGAATAAAAGTGTAATCATAGATTAGATTTGGAAAAAACATAACTTACAATTGGTTGTATATTAATTTTACCTTAATAACATTGAAAATAAAATATAAATAAATTATATTAATGAATATATTCAATTATTTATTTATTTATTTTAATTGGTTATATATTAATTTTACCTTAATAACATTGAAAATAAAATATAAATAAATTATATTAATGAATATATTCAATTATTTATTTATTTATTTTACTTATATTGAATTTTTCATGTACTACAATATGATTTGTTTCCAAATACTTATTTTTCCTATAAGAATGGTAATAAATATTTTTGGTAAATAGATTCTATGCTATTTCAATATGCAAAGTCTTTCTTTTAATAATTTTTTTGACAAATGAGCATTAGAAAGAGAAACAATGTTGGTGTATACCAATAATTCAACACTCAACAACAGATATTTGTATATTGTATAATATAGTATTTAATTTTATAAAATCTACAAATATTTGTAGATACTATACTATAGTATTTAATTTTATAAAATTTATTGGGTAAATAAGTTTCAATAACGATAACAAAAAGATATCAAAGCAATGAACACGTTAAAAAACTTATAAATTTATATTTTATAATATAGTATTTAATTTTATAAAATTTATTGGGTAAATAAGTTTCGATAACGATAACAAAAAGATATCAAAGCAAAGGACACTTTTAAAAATCTTATAAATTTACATAAAATATAAATTAAAAGGCATTAAAAACATATAACTTTGAACTAATGAGAACTCTTTATGGTGCTTGGTTTTTTAAATTAAAAATTCTAATTAATGAGCATTAGAAAGATAAACAATATTGGTGTATATCAATAATTGAACACTCCACAACAAATATTTATATATTGTATAATATTTTATTTAATTTTATAAGATATATTGGGTAAATAAGTTTTCGATAACAAAAAGACATCAAAGAAAAGAAATAAGATAGATATTAATTTTTTTTATAAATTTACTTAAAATATAAAATAAAAGGCAATAAAATCATATAATTTGAATATATTAACGAACTTGATGAGAGCGTTTTAGAGTTCTTGTTTTTTTAAAGATCGCATTTAGTAGTTAATTTTATCCTCATTTCAAAAAGTGGTGATGGGTAGACTTTTTTGGGGTGTTAAAATTATAAAATTTTGTAATCATGGTTTATAAAGTTCTAAAAAAAACCCTTAAAATTTCTCTCAAATCGAAAAGTGGTGCTCCCAACATCACCCTTCTTTTAGGGTTAAAATTACAACTTGTTTGAAATAATGGTCTTGACAACTAGTATTGTTTTGAACAAAAACCTTAAAATAAACCCTTGAAATAAAAAGTGTTGCAAGAAGTAGAACCCCCTTCAAGGTTAACAATACAACTTGTTTGATATTATGGTCTTAACAACTGATAATGTTGCAAATTCAAACCTCGATATCACATTCCAAATTTCAACTTGGAATGTATGAGCAGCCACATGCAGACACCTTCACTCTTCCACCTATCTGAGATGATGAGCATGCACATGCCGACTCTTCTTCAGATGAGAGTTATGATTCACAGGACTCACATGATTCAGATTCAAAGTCAGTATAGTCAGATGCAAAGTTAGAGCATCCAGATGCAGTTGCAGAGCCAGAGCAGAGGCCCAAGTGGGCACAGACCACTCTTCAGGCTGCAAGGGATCTCGTTGGTGATCCAACTGATACTAGGAGGAATCGATCTAATTTCGAGGAGCCTCATGTTACATTCACTGCCACTGAATGATTTCCCTCTAGGAATATTTTCTTGGTTCAGTCTTTAGATCCACAGTCTTATGACAAGGCTGCTGGAAATCCCTTTTGGGAATCTGCCATGTAGGAGGAGTACAACTCCCTCCTTGAGAACCAAACTTGGGATCTGGTTCCCCTTCCCTCTGGGAGGAAACTTGTTAGATGCAGATGGGTCTACAAGACCAAGAGCGCAACGGATGGACATATCAACGGATACAAATCTAGGCTTGTCGCCAAAGCCTTTCAGCATGTTCATGGTATTGACTATGATAAGACCTTTTCTCGAGTAGAGAATATGGATTCCATACGATTGACACTTTCCATTGTGACAACCAAGGGATGGGAAGTCCATCATATGGATGTGAAGAATGCATTTCTTCATGGCGATCTCTTTGAGGAGATCTACATGGAGTAGCCCTAGGGATTTATGCAGGACTCATCTTTGGTCTGTCGATTGAAGAATTCTCTTTATGGCCTCAAGCAGGCTCCAAGGGCATGGTATGCCAAGATGGACTCCTCCTTGCTATCACAGAACATTGTACATTGTAAATATGACATGAATGTCTACATGCTCAGGACGACTGATTCACTTCTACTTTTAATTGTGTATGTTGATGATTTGTTGATCACCAAGTGCTTGACTTTAGCGATTGCTGCAGTCAAGAGGATTGTACATAATAGGTTTTTGATGACAGACATGGGTCCGCTACACTTCTTCCTTGGACTTGATATCAGCCAGGATGCATCAGGCATCAATCTGTCTCAGGCCAAGCATGCACGAGATCTCCTTGAGATATTTCACATGACATACTGCAAGTCTGCTCCGACTCCTTTCCTATCAGGAGTCAAACTTGAGGCTGGTGGGGAGACTCCACCGGTTGATAGCACAACATACAAACAACTAGTGGGGAGCTTGTTATATCTCACACACTCCAGACCAGACTTCTCATATGCTGTTGGCACAGTTTCCAGGTTCATGCAGGAGCTGCATGAGGAACATTGGAAAGTTGCAAAGCATATCCTTTGATATGTGCAGGGCACCATCACCTTTGGGATTCATTATGCAACAGACTCTGCATTAGATCTCATCGGGTTTACTGATTCTATCTGGGCTGGCGATAGCATTGATCTCAAGTCCACATTTGGTTACTCACTCAGTATTGGTTTCGGGCCTATCTGTTGGTCGAGCAAGAAGAAAGCTTCCATTTCTCTATCTTTAGCCGAGGCAGCATACAAAGGAGTGGTTAACATAACCATTCAGGCTATGTGGCTACACCATTTTCTCGTTGAGTTGGGCATTCAGTTTCATCGGTCGATCGTCATATGGTGTGACAATCAGAACACTCTGAAGTTCTGCAGAGATCCAGTTCAGAGGTAGCAGACGAAGCACATCGATATCCACATGCACTACATCCGTGACTTAGTACATAAGGGGATCATTGACTTACAGTTCTGTCCTTCAGCAGAACAGATGGCAAACATATTCACCAAGACCTTCACTGAGTAGAAGTTTCATTCTCTGCGAAGTCATCTTGGAGTGAAGGACACAGTTTCCTAGAAATCAGAGCTCTTCTTTTTACATACATTCTACCTTGAGGGGGAATTTTTCCCATGAGGTTTTCCCTCTTTCCTCACTTTATTTTCAGTGTATCTTTTGTACTTGGGTAGCTAACATGGCCTCGTTTTTATTTTCACCATAGTGATGTTCAGGGGGGGTGTTGGAGTTACTTCACACACATTTAAGATTTATTTTTCCTAAGGCTTTTCCTTGTTTATTAGTTATAATTAGTCATTATCTAGTCTCCTATAATTTAGGGGGGAATATTCCACCTAGAGAATACTCTCTTTTAGTTGACACTTTAGTTTGACTAGTTGAGTTGAGTTTAGATGTTGCATTGGTTTTGTCACCATGCAACATTGAGATCATCACCATGCTAATTCGACCTTTTCTTGGTATCATCACCAGAGTGGCGCATTAACCTTGAGTCCTTGAGTTAAATCCTCACTACTCTTTTCTCAGTGAGTTAACTGAAGACTGGTTGACTAGTTAACTCAACTAGGTGGTAGTTCACTCCCGTAACTGCCTGAGAGACTAAACTAGGTGGCAGTTCGCTCTCGTAACTGCCTGAGAGACTAAACTAGGTGGAAGTTCACTCCCGTAACTACTAATGTGTGTCCATATCACTCTAGACCACCACTATGCCACATTGGTTATCCTCCAGTTGAACTCATTGAGTTATACATAGTACATCATGTGTAAATTATTCATTATTCACAATGGTTAATGATAATTCTTTCATTCTTTCTCTCCTTCTTCTTCTTTATCCAATTCTCTCTGCAAATGTGTGTATTATTTTTTAGCTAGATCTATTGTGTGTAGGTTCAACACATTTACAATTTTTTAATATGGTACTAGAATAAGAAGTCGTATCAAGAGTCTCATGCCTTTTAAAGAAAAAAAATTCACTCTTATGACTTCAACAATCTAAAATCCACAAAGTTTGTCTGATCATGAATACCTACGGTCTACCACCGAGAGAAAGAGATAAAAAAATCACTAGCATGTCTTCTAAAAATATAGAAGATATTATTTGAAATATCTTAGTTGAAGAAAATAGGAAAATTACAGGAGAGACCAAAGGTGATTCTCAACCTTAGATGACATTATACTCGACAAAAAATCATAGGAGATCAGCTAAAGAAAAGGGAAAGGTGGAATTTTATTATTGCAAGAAAATGTGTTACACATCTTGGAACTATAGATTTTGAGCCAACTATGTTCTCAACAGAAATATCAAAGAGAAACAACATGTAGCAAATGTAACCATTATTGAAAATCCACTAAATGTTAATAGTGGTGATGATCTTACTGAAG
>SNQJ01S0033696.1:56211-70127 GCA_010110895.2 Picea sitchensis | reverse complement strand
ATTCTATGCATTTCAAGAAGCTAACACTTTGAGGATAATAATAGATTTAGTGTAGATGCAACTTACCATGGATGGTTTCCCAAATAGTTTG
Source organism: Picea sitchensis (assembly GCA_010110895.2). Lineage (NCBI taxonomy): Eukaryota > Viridiplantae > Streptophyta > Pinopsida > Pinales > Pinaceae > Picea > Picea sitchensis. The sequence continues at coordinate 70,036 of SNQJ01S0033696.1, read as the reverse complement.
GGAGTTTGTAAATATTGGGAATTGTACGCTTATGAGGGTCATGAGACAACTTGATAGATCAATTTGGAAGTAGATACACATGGATGCTTGTCCAACAGTTTGAGAGATTCATAATTCGAGAGTTTGGGAAGGTGGAATCCAAGAACGAGAATTCAAATTGGGAACTACACCTTTACGAAGGCTATGGGGTATCTTAATGATGATCTTCCTGGTCCAAGAACTATTTTCCAAATAAAAAGCTTCTAAAGGTTTTTATTTGTAACTTTATGGGGACTTAAGGTCAGAGTGGAAAAATGTTATAATTCTAACTCTTCAAAAAAAATCTAAGAGCTCCACTTTTCAATTCAATTTTTTATTTTGGTGTTTTTTACTTAAAAATATAGGTATATAGGGATAAAATTCTAGTTTTAAATGATTCGTAATGCTAACTCCCCCAAAATGGATGTTATTTCTAGCAATAGTGTTCATTTTGAGGACCAATTTTAAGGATTTTGTTTGGAACAACACTGGTTTCCAAAGCCACAATTTCAAACAAGGTAATTTTAACCCCAAAAACAAAGAGGTAATGTTGGATGCCCTACTTCTTTATTCGAGAGTCGATTTTCAGCTTTTTGTTTGCAAATTTATGGGAACTTAATATTATGATGGAAAAATGTTGTAATTCTAAGTTTGAAAAAAAATAAAAATTCTAAAAGCACCAATTTTCAATTTGGAAACTGATTTTGGTGTTTTTACTCAAAAATATAGATATTTAAGACTAAAGTTCTAAGTTGAGATCGAAATTATCGTAAAATCAATGACTGCATTTTTGTCAAATTTTCATTTTACATAGGAGTTGTCGGAGTTGTCTAACTGTTCCACATTTTTCCATTTTTGTGGGAATCCGATGTCATAAATTTACACGAAATCACATTTTTTATTTTTTAAATTGCATTTCTGAATACATAAGTGGATTCAACGAGCTGAAAAAACCCTAAAGAACTGATATTATACAGAATTAACCACTCAAATTTGCAAATCCAACAATTTCTCACTAGATTTCAAGTAAAATTAAACAAAAAAATACAAAAAAAAAAAATGTAGAAAAATTACATACACTATAAATTTAATCCATCTAATTTATTTAAAACATTAAAGTGATGTCGTATGATAAAACTAAATTTGAGTATCCAACGTGGTGTGCAGATGTGAGCTCCGTTGATAAGCTATCCATCATATCACTTAAGTTGTACGGGCGTGCCTCTGAAATTAAAAATTATTTTCACATAGCAAAAAACTATTTTTTTTTCATTTTCTTCTTCTTTGTACCAAAGAAAAACTAACAAAAGATTCTGAAGTAAAGAAATTTTTGTTGTTTTATGTTTGAAAAATCCAAGGAAAGCACCAAAAAAAGTTTTGAACCAAAATACAAACTCAAGTTTTAAAGATGACTGCAACAATGATTAGAAAACTGAGATATTGAGAACAAGACTAGTCTTATAGAAGTACGACCCAAGAGATAAAAAGAAGGAAAATAAGAATCCAAATTATTATTTTTCTCTTTATATACGAGACTTTATTCACCTACCAACTCCGAAAAGATATTTCAACCAAAATGGAGTCAAAATGAGCCATGAAACAGTCAAAATAGGGCCCAAAAAAGGATGAAGAATGGTGAAAAAGTTACCCTTTTGGGATTTTACATGTCTCTCTCCGTTTTAGTTCATGTATATAAGATCATGCACATGACGTTGTTTAATAAAAGTCACGTATGTACGCTATTGTACTCAAGTAAACTTGCATACACCCAATAAAAACCCCTCAAACTTGAGGGAGGAGAGATGGAAGAGTTAGAAAAGATCAGACAAATCAAGAGAATGTTGAACCAATGTTGAAAACAAAAACATAGATTCAAAAAGAAATACAACCAGTAAGCACCCCTAACGACCCAAAAGGGGAGATTCCCTAGTATGGTCACCAATTTTGTTATGAAAATTTACTTCCTAGTGTATTTGGGTCATGAACACAATATATCACAACTCACGGAAACTTTTCTCAGACTCTAATTAAATGAGAAACTAGGAATAACCACCTATAGTAACTAACTTTTAAGAGAAAGGGAATGAGAACACACCTAGAATCATATGTTTGAAGTAGATCTCACTTGATGTCTCTCACTATGAATGTCCTTCGCAACAACCCTCTAAAAGTCTTGCAGACAAAGAAGTATCCAACTGCGAGAAAGTAGTTATCTGCTAACTAACTCAATATGATGAATTCAAATTCAATGTTAGATTAAAAATAGCATACACATAACATCATCAGAATCATAAATTAATACAAATAATTAGAGAAGAATGCAAGTTCCTTTATTGATAAAACAAAAGGGGTCGGTTAGAACATGTAACTGTTGCGACATGATCTGAGAACTTGGCTCCAAGTTCCTCCACCCAAGGATGAAAATGTATAGGAGTGCCTCCAACACTCTAGCAGGCCAAAGGAAGAGATAGGTGTTCTTCCTGACAAGATAAGGTGAATGCAAATTCTAGAAACAAGAGATTCCACATTGAGGGGACAATCTCAAACAGTAGGGAAACATGACACTTATAGGATAATCTTCAAAAGGCCAACATAATAGTTCATTTCTTAGCCATCCTAGTTATCCTTTTCCTCTACCCCAAGACTCTTTTATACTCCATTTTGATGCTTGAAGTCATTATGTATGGTATTTAGGAAGTTATGGAACATAAAAACCCATAAACTTCGCCCCAAATGTCTATACTAGATATTTTTTTTATCCAAAATTAACATGTACACGGATTACTAAGAAGGAACCCATGTACATATGTGAGTTGCTTTAAGGAAAGTTACATACACTTTGATAAGTGGGCTCTTTAAATAAGTTTTTGGGGAGGAAAAAGAGGATATCTCCTAATCAATAAAACAATTTTTAACCAAGTGAGATAATGCAAAATATATATCAATTTTGATGGAGGAGGGATTTTGGTAACTCTTGTATTTGAAGTGTGTTCTTACCCCAAAACATTTGTTTTCTCTTGCAAAGAACTTCAACATGGCTACATACAAAAGAAAGGAAAATTTTGAAAAAATAATTTCTGAATCTCAACAATAATGGGGCTAGATATCAGTGAGTTTATTTGGAAAATGAAAGTTTTCGCTTTGTTTTTTATTCATTGAGCTCACATAAAGCGCATAGAAAATAACATACATAGAAAATAAAAACTTTCTACTTTGTTTCTAATTTTCCAACACTGCACAAAGCACATGAAAAAGAGTATGCACAAATCATAAAGAGTAGAAAACTAAGGACAAAAATAGAAAACCAAAATATTAACTTTGTAATTTAAAAAAAAATGGTGTACAATCATAGTTGATAGATTTGGATCTCACAAAAATGGTTGTGTCTTGGGAAAATAGAAATATTTTCCAGTGAAACAAAAAAGTGTTTACAATTGAAAGAAATACTCTGGATGAAATAGAACAATATGGTCATTCAAAACATGAACATAAAGAATATAACCCATAAATATGAAAACACATGTTCGAATCTCGATCTACTATGGGAGTAGGTCTTCAAATGGTATTTGATACCATGTTCAACAAAAAAAGGTATTCCTATATAAGATGAAAACCTTAAGAAGCCACTCACACAACCAAATCAAATATAATAACATCAATGTTTTGATGTGGTTAAAATTCTCTAAGGTGGAAATTGTTCATGATCCAAGCCAATGTGGTGACTTGAGGAAATATATTAATGGAAAAGAAAAGATATTTTACAAGAGAGTTTCTCACTCACAATTGATCATTAAAAAATGACCCTACATGCTCTTTAAATAGAGATCATGGACCAATCGACTGTTAAACCATGAACCAATATAGGCATCCATTAAGGTTGATGAGAATATGAGCCATTGGATCACTCTATGGCTAAAACATATTGTCACTGCTGGATTACATCACTACAAATGCATACTAATGAGAGAGACTTTTACCTAAAGGAACATCAAGCCGAGTTGATCTTAACCAACTCCTAAGTGTCTAAATATCTTAACAAAAAGAACTGGAAACTATATTGGAAAACTAGGATATAAGGAAAAGTTGCAATGGGGAGAAAAAATGATAAAAAATGTTGGTGGGAATACATATGGATGTTGAATAGTCCTCTAAATACAATGATTTTCATTTGGTTGGTTTTGTTTAACATTTTTTTGACTCAAGGGATGATCTCCAAAAGAGAACATGGTATGGACCAAGTAGGTGTATAATGTGTAATATCCAAGAGGAGATGGTATCTATTAGTCCATTGCCCACTTAGAAGATAAGTATGGTTAGAGGTACTAAAGCTAATTGAAGGTAAAGGGAAGTGGGAAGGTGAGTCTATTACAACATGCTTTGAGGAATGGTAAATAGATCGCTATCCTGACATGATGCATTACTTTGTATTGCAAAAAAAGTTAAAATGTCAAAAACTTTGTTTTATTTAAAAATTAACAAAACTATGAGTTAAAGATTTTTTAGATGATGGTTATCAAAAAAATCCATGCACATGTAGAGCAAGTGGTCTCATCCTTTACTTAAAAAAAACACTTTATTATGTTTAAATATGCAATAAAGCTAAAGAAAAACAATAAATAGATTTTTATGCATTATGATTCTACTTTAAATAAGTAGAGTTTTATGCATTATGGATTCTACTTAAACTAACATAAGAAAAATATCTAATATACAACGTTTGGGTGATTCCAAACTCATCATTGAGTAGCAAAAAATAAAATAAGATAAAAGGTATATTGTTACATCATGTAAAGAAGATTATGTGAAGCTAGAAACACATTCATAAATGTTTTATTCAATCATATGTATAGATAATTTTATAGGTATACAAACTTTCTAAAAAGCAATTTATTTTGAAGGAGAAAATACTTGGTTTTCTTTTGTAATATCATCTAGTTTTTTTTAAGAGATCCATGAGTAGAGTAGAATGCAATTTGTTTTTTGGAAAAGATCCAAGAGTAAAGTAGAATGCAAATTGTTTTTCCAACCCCTAGGTTGCTTTTGAATACATATGTTTTGATATTGAAAAGTTTTCAATACATATGTTTTGATTTGATCTTTAATACATATGTTTTGATCTTGAAAAAGTCTAAGCTTTTTAAAGGTTAGGTAAGAGCCTCTAGAAGACAAAATATGTAGTCATACACTTCTAGGTTTTGAGAGGCGGATATAAGCCTAGAGATTAGGCTTTGGTAGTGTGAGTATAGTCTCTTTGACATATTTTAATTTATCTTTGGAATATGGTTCATATAAAAAAAAATCGTTGGAAAGAATAGATGGATTAACCAAAATCGAACGAAGCTTTTAACATTGTCATATATCAATTTAGGTTAATAACATATTTATTAATCTTATTTTTTTAAAAGTTAACTATACATTTATTAAATAATGTAATTAATTAAAATTAACCTTTTAAATGCATTAAAATCCACACAGATAAACAAAGTCATTAAACTTACGATATTCAAAAGCATAAAGAGCAATCCGTTTAAGCATTCGTAATTAGGTCTTAATTGAACGACTCATTATAAAAGTGAATATTTATACTTCTGCATAAGTATTAGAACGAGAATGCCTGTTACAGGAACACTAGAACAAGATTTCAGAGTTTGCCTGTTCATGATGTTCATGGCGGTTGCAGCTGCAGCAGCTTAAGAGTTGCAAATATGTCGCCAGGTTATGAATGCAGGAGGGATGATGAACCTTACTCTCGAAGAACTGGGGATACAGCTTGTGATTCAGCGCTAGCTCATCGCCGACGTGAGAATAACTCCATGGATTAATTCTNCAGCAGCTTAAGAGTTGCAAATATGTCGCCAGGTTATGAATGCAGGAGGGATGATGAACCTTACTCTCGAAGAACTGGGGATACAGCTTGTGATTCAGCGCTAGCTCATCGCCGACGTGAGAATAACTCCATGGATTAATTCTGTCCATCACGTTTTCCCAGACCCGAAAATTCTCGTTAAATATTACGCCGGGTATCTTCGTCACCACGTCGTGAACGTTCACGACACGCAAGATCCGGATCCCCAGCTCCCCACACCGATCTCTGAAGGCGGCATTGCCCACGCGGGGGCCGGCAAAGGAATAGACCGTGATGGGTATCCTCGAACGAGAATAATAATCAGGACGGTTTAGTTCCAGCTCTGCAATATCATAAGCACACAAGATAGCCAATGCACTGCCCATGCTGTGTCCAGTCATGGTTATGCTCAGCTCCTCTCCTTTGTATTTCTGTACGAGTCTCGCAATCTCAGACAGAAGCTGCTCTCTGGCGCTTCCATTGTTGAACCTGCACGTCGAATCCTCTGAAGTGTAGAGGCCCAATAAACCCATCGCTACCTTCACATCCGGAAGAGGGTCTAAAGGGTTTAAACGTGTAGGAGTTAAAATATATGTGAGATTAGCCAGCCATTCCGCGTACGTTACAGTGCCTCTCAATGCCACCAGAATGTCCCTGCGTCCCAGTCGTTTAATCTCTTTCTCGTCCTCCGTAACTGCAACGTAACCAATCCAGTTAGATCGATCTCCTTCCAACTTATTCTTTATGAAATTCGGAATGTTAATCTCAGGCGTTGCGTAGATGTATTTCGTAACTTGATAACCGCAATTCTCCATGCCCAGCTCACTGAGCAGGCTCTTACGACCATATTTGCAGAACCCATGAAACTTAGACCCGGGCTCCACATCAAATGCTTCATAACAAGCTCGCGCGAACACTCCATATCTGACGATTTCTGAGAGAAGCAGTGGATGCATTGGATTCAATATTCCATTCCAATATTGAGATCCTTGTATATATTTCCACATATCCCCCAATTGTACAGAACCATCATCATTTTTATTCTTCTTCTGGCGATGAGCACTGGTCCCGAATTCGGTCATCTGATGACCTGGGTAAAATGGACGATCTATTAACTCTTGCCTAGTGCTTTGCAAAACGGACTCTCGTTTGCTTATGCATGCATTCTGAACGGGAGCTGCAACTGCCACCATTCTTGGGGATAAATTCTTACCAGAAAATGGTCTGTAGTTTAAGACTTTTCTGGGCCTTGGGGGAAGATGGTGAGAGAGCAGGGTGGCTGAAATGGGATATAACGCCATGGCAAGATTTGGATGGGATACTTTGAAGAAGCAGTTCAGTAAACGTTCGAAACTCAATCGAATTTTCTGAACGACATGTTGGTTATTTTAAACCACATAACTAGGTAGACCAGAATCTCATTGACTGATAATATTCAATGATATGTACCTTGGTCGGCATATGATATTTAATTTTTTATTTATACATCTTGGTCGGCAAATAATATTTACGTATAAAACAAATAGAACAATGATAGTACGTATAAAAAATCAACGGATACAGATGGACGTGTACATTCGTCCATGGGAATAATTGACTAAGTGTAAAAGTATCAAAAAACGTTTCCCAGGTAGATGGATTTCTATACGCCATTGAGAAACGTGAAGCTTAATTGTTTCCCACTTTCAGATAATGTTTCGACTGTAGAATTAGTGGCCGTGGAAGATGAATTTTGGCTGTAGAATTAGGACTCAAGAAAGTAGGATTAGAATTAGTGGCAGTCCAGATGGATTTCTGTGGTAGAATTCGGAGTCAGTAGACTAGAAATTGTGGCCGTGGCCGTGCAATCCGACAGCTTTCTCCAGCACAAAATAAGATTCACATATAGAACCGTCTGTATTCAATGCGTCAGGGATATTTATCTGGAATTTTGAATAGACAAACGGAAAGTGTGAATATCTTACTCGATGAATATCTAGAATTTGGTAAATATAGGTATCTTTGAACTTTGTGGAATCCATAAATTTCTTGATACAAAATGGTCGACCGGTTTTAACATGTTTTAACATGAATTTCGTCAAATAAAATGTATCAACATGTTTTAACATTGATAGATTGTTTTCTTTTTAAACTTTTTGAATTATTGATAGATATCATTTTGGGATATAGATAACATTAGACTGAAACGAATTTTTTTATTTTTTATTATTTTTTAATTTCAAAATTATTTATTGTATACTTAAAATGTACACCATCCATGTTTATTTTTATTTTTTAATAGTTATATATCATTTAGAATGAACTTTTTAATGTTTGGGTTTGTTTTAATCATTTTGTTGAAATGTTTTGATGGTTTAGAAGAGCGGTTGCTCAAAGATAAAACTTGAGACAGGGGTTCCTTATAATCTGATTGTTTTTAGGACTTAAAAGTCTTTTTATGTATACTTAATTTTTTTTTAAATCTCAATAAAAATAAATCCTAAATATAACTTATAAATATAATTATTAATTGTTTTAATTTGTCATTCATAATTCTCATAGGAGTGCACAATAAATAAAATAAATATTAAAATTAAAACTCAAGTTATCCAACATTACTATGAAAAATTCAATTCTCATTCTAATTGTAACTTTAAAACTCAAGTTACCCAACATTACCATGAAAAATTCAATTGTCATTCTAATTGTAACTTCAACAGGCCATTCATTAAATTTTTTTATTAAAATTGTAATATTTCGAATAAAATAAGCATTAAAACTCAACTTGCCCAACACTACCATGAAAAACTCAAGTTGCCAAACATTACCATGAAAAATTCAATTGTCATTCTAATTGTAGCTCAAACTGGAGCCACTCATTAAAAAACTATTGAAATATAATATTTCATTATTTGTACATGATCCAAACTAAAAGTGATTTTTTAGGATATGATTAAAAAATAGATAAAATTTAAAAATGTAATATTTTATTATTTATACATTATCCAAAATAAAAGTGATTTTTTTGGATATGATTAAAAAGTAGATAAGATTTAAAATTAAATGTTTAATTTTTTTAACTCAAATTTGTTATTAATTTTTTTTTATAAGAAGTATTATATCAAAATACATAATACCATTCATTTAAATTTAAATTTAAAATTATATATATATATTAATATTAATATTAATATTAATGAATAACTTTTTATTCTTAAAAAAAAGTGTTTTGGTTAATAAAATTGTTTTGGTTTTTTAACATTGATTATATAATCTACTTTTAACTCTATTTATTTAGGTATACTTAATTTTTTTTTTAAATCTCAATAAAAACAAATCCTAAATATAACTTATAAATATGATTTTTAATTGTTTTAATTTGTCATTCATAATTCTCATAGCAGTGCACAATAAATAAAATAAATATTAAAATTAAAACTAAAGTTACACAACATTACTATGAAAAATTTAATTGTCATTCTAATTGTAACTTTAAAACTCAAGTTACCCAATATTATCATGAAAAATTCAATTGTCATTCTAATTGTAACTTTAACACGCCATTCATTAATTTTTTTTATTAAAATTGTAATATTTCGAATAAAATAAGCATTAAAACTCAAGTTGCCCAACACTACCATGAAAAACTCAAGTTGCCAAACATTACCATGAAAAATTCAATTGTCATTCTAATTGTAGCTCCAACGGGGCCACTCATTAAAAAATTATTGAAATGCAATATTTCATTATTTGTACATGATCCAAACTAAAAGTGATTTTTTAGGATATGATTAAAAAATAGATAAAATTTAAAAATGTAATATTTTATTATGTGTACATTATCCAAACTAAAAGTGATTTTTTTGGATATGATTAAAAAGTAGATAAGATTTAAAATTAAATGTTTAATTTTTTTAACTCAAATTTGTTATTAATTTTTTTTTTATAAGAAGTATTATATCAAAATACATAATACCATTCATTTAAATTTAAATTTAAATTTAAAATTATATATATATATATATATTTTTATATTTATATTAATATTAATGAATAACATTTTATTCTTAAAAAAATGTTTTGGTTAATAAAAATGTTTTGGTTTTTTAACATTGATTATATAATTTAGTTGTTTTGGTTAATAAAAATGTTTTGGTTTTTTAACATTGATTATATAATCTAGTATTTTTAGGCTTGATAAAAATAGAAGTATATAAAGAATAAGAATAGGTTTTTTGTTTTTGAGACCCATGTTAAATAGTATGAAAATTTGAATAGGTAGTATAGATGTTCAATTGAATTATTGCAACATGAATAATATAAATAAATGAGTACCCCTAGTACCCCCGGATGCATGTATCCACTTAACGGGCTCCTCCAATCCCCTCATCATACAACATGATGACTGGACGTGCTCCACTTCACCCCTCCCTTATGCATATTAAACGCCCTATATTCCAAAGATGTCTCTGCTAAACTCCTCCCATGGCTACCACTCCCCACCTGCATGGCTATTGTATGTTGCAACAATCCACACACTTCCGAAGGCTGGTAACATTAATGGCGCATGATTTGACACCCCCTCCTCTTGACGCTTATCTCTCGGCCACCCACGCCCTCTCCAACCATTCTTCCTGTGTCTCATCCACGAGATGGCTCTCTATTCTCCACAAGTGGTTTCCCTCTTCTCATTTATTTAGGTGGTGGCTCTCCTCCCTTGCAGCGCCCGAAAAGCACAATTCCTCTCTCATGCCTCCCTCTAGCCATGCCAACCCCACCCTAGGGAAAAGTGTTCATGGTGGGAGAGCCTTCATAGTTCCTCGCCCGCCCCTCCTGGCCAAACAAGATGGTTATGACCACTCAGTTACAGACTCATTGTAGAATATTCTAGATGATTGGGAAGAAGAGGTCTCAATCTTCCTCTTGGCATCCCATCGCACCTCCAGGCATTCTCATAGCTATTGGGTGGTAAAAAACCTCCTTGCTCACACCCTCCTCAACCTCATGCACATCTTTTTTCATAGCCCCCCAAGCTCGCCTCGCTGACCCTAGTCCCCCACCACTCATTCTCCTCCCTCTTCTCCTCCCTCCCCTGTCACCTGCCATCCTCTTTTCACGGCCCACCCTAACACCGAGGTGCCTCAAGAGAATCCCAACAATTCAACAACGAAGAATGCTCTAGGTGTTATCCACAATTTTGGTCATCATGATAATGTTATGATGATGGAAAATCAATCTCTTCACTAAGAACACTTTCCTGAGAAAAGTTACATTTGTCTGCTTCCAGAAATCATACTTTTAAGGGATGTTCGCAGGCTACCTATATATTTTCCTGCGAGAATGCCTGATTCTCCCAGGTTGCATTAAGATGGAGTGTGAGGGGTTCGTACTGTACCTAACTGTCAGGGTGAGAACATTTTCTAAAGGCAAGAAAAAGGTAAATTCTCGAACCTTCTAGAAGGGAATCTTCTAGAAGCATGAGTTGGCGTTCGAATGGTTGTTCAGGTGCTGGCATTCCAGATATCTTGGGATCATTCCTATCCAAGTAACTAATCTATTTTCTCCTATATATTGAGGGGAATGCTTATGGTAAAGGTTAGAAGGAAATTAGCAAGAGATTGATTGGAGAATTATTGAAAGCCTGTATGAAGGATTGATGCTACAGCAGCTAGAGACACCAGCAAGGTCATCAAAAGTGGTTGATTTTCTTCATGCATGAGCAAGTGTGTGTGTCAGAGCTAGGAGCCATCGAAAGGAGATCTACAACATCAAGGCTCAGGTTGTAAGTTTCGCTTTCAATTAATTCAATACAGTAATATGTCCCTTTCCCATAAAGATGATGTCACTTTATTACATCACTCCTTGATCATATGTATAGATTAGCCATTGAATATATTGATTTGCTTTCACTTTGATTGGTTTGTACTGTTGTGATCTGAACGGCACAAGAACGTTGGAGCGAAGCTTGGAACAACAGAGACCCAAGGAAAGAGTTAATAAGGTATGTTCATGATCCTTGTCTCTTAGTTCATTCAATAGGTTAGATCTAGGGAAAGAGTATTATTATGTCCCGTTTTGTTCTAGATCCAGGTGGATCTAGGGAGATCGGGTTGTGTCCGCACTTACGGATTAATCCTGAAACAAAATTGGTGACTCCACTGGGGAACTATTCCCTTTTTCTTTATGGTTTTTGAGTTTTTCTGTGGCCATTTGCTCCAGTTTCTTTTTTCTCCTGTTTTATCAGTCTCTGAGTCCTCAGGACATCCTGAGAGACCTTCTAGGTCTATAAGTTTGTTTGAATTTTTCTTTCATTTTCAAACTTTTTGTAATCTTCAGGAGTTCTCGCACTGTGTTTATTGACAGCCTGTGAGAACTAGCCAGGTTCACACCCTGCATATAGGGTCCAGTGCGAACACCTCACACCTTGCTATAAGGTTGACTGCGAGAATCATATCTTCTCGCACTGTGTTACACTGCTTGCCTGCGAGCAAGATTTTTGAAAGTTTTGAAATTGAGTTTTGATTTTTTCAATTGCTCAGATCAGTTGAATTACATCTTTTTGGCTTATTGGATCATTGATTTACATATCTCTTGCTTTAGTTTGCTTTCTTGAATAGATTTAGGGTTTCAAGGTCTTTCTTGCCCTTTGTAGCTTGACTTTCGTTGCTTGGCTCTTATTGGCAATTTCTTTCTCTCTGACTTATGGAGTTGAGTGTATCTGATTGGCTGAGAACCAGTGATTGGTAGAGAGTCAAGTGCTTGGTGTTTTCTCTTATGATTGGTGGTTCGAAAGAACATTTTTGTTTGCATTGTGAAGACTCATTGGTTTTCTTTTTGTTTTTACTTTCATTGAAAGAGTTGATTGCGTTGTTATTGTTTGATTCTTTATAATTTGATTTTCTTTTCTCGTTAGTGAGAGTTCTTCTTGGAAAGTGAACAACAAGTTTTCTTTCAAGATTTTTGTTTTTGTCTTTTCGAAAACATTGAAAAATCAAATTTTAGAGTTTATTGAAGTATTTGAAAAAGACATATACAGATTGTTCATTGATAAATGTTTGTTTGCATTGACATCTGAAAGGAAATTGTGCATTGCATTGTAGTATTTGAGTTGATTTGGAAAATTCTCTCTCTCCCCCATAACTAGGATTCATGGAATGAAAAGAGTCATATTTCATTATCATCCTTGCATTATTTGGGTCATAGTCATACAACATGAGTTTCACTTCCATTAACTTTGAGTAAATAATAGCTCTTAAAAACATTGCGTAAACTTAAAATTTATCTAGTAACTCTTTTCTAGGGCTCTTTTACACCAACATATTAGCTAGGCTAGTGCTTTGGAGTAGGAAGAGAGACACACTCTCCAAAAGCTCAAAACACACAATAGCATCTTGAGTTAGGGAGTGTTAAATTCCATTGGCAGCATATTGTCCTGGAATGCCCTTCTAACACAAGGGTCAAGCACTAGGTCACATTGGTGTTGGCAGAGTTACTAACCCTGATTTGTTGACATCGGTGTAGAGATTGCACGTATTACGAGGATCACTCCGAGGTATACCCACAATTATGAGTGGAAGCCTTTGAGTTGATTTCAGGCTAGATACCCTTCCCTTGTGTGTGGATCAGACTGACGACTGTTCCCCTAGGCTGTATTGTTGTTTGTGGTGACCTTAGTGGCCTATCTCTCTAGGTTCTTACCCAAGGTGACTGTGGAGGGGAAAGTCTTCACGGTACCTAGAATTGACGTTGATCAAACTCACTCGGGCTCCTTGGAGGGTATACCCACGCTTATGTGTGGGAGCTTGCACCAGGGTGTAAGTATGTTAAGTAGGTCGTCAATGTAACTTTTCCACCTTAACCCCGCCCCTTCTCGTCTTGTTGTTGCGACGTTGGATTTCATCACCAACTAGTGGCTTCGAAATTAGACGACATTGTTTGCTTGGTGATTGCTTCCTAGATTTTGTTTACTAGTGAGTGCTGGTT
>SNQJ01S0033696.1:10422-26927 GCA_010110895.2 Picea sitchensis | reverse complement strand
GAACATATACCTATACATAAAATATTGTTTTATCATAGCACATCGAATATATGACTATACATAACATTTTGTTTTATCATATCTCATTGAATATATACCTATACATAACTCGACCGTTACATAAATTTCTCGTTCTAGGGTTAGCGCTAGGATTAAACATGAATCAACAATTAAGTTCTTCGAAAACCATTTTATGGTGGATGACATGCCGGGTCTAAGCCTACTCTATGCTAGCCTATAGAAATTTACTCATGGCCTGGTCCATTAATGGTGAAACCTGTCCTGTAACTTCCAGAACTGACACTTAGGCGAAAACATAAAAAATAGGCTCGCCGCCTCCCTCGACTTCACATGGAAATGGTATGGGGCATACCAGCTGCTATTACCCCTCTAGCGTCGACCTCAAGGTAACACTTGTTATTCATTCTATCCCCTTTAGTATGTAACAAAAAATTTCCCCTACGCTTTATACAACCGATGATTTGGTAAGATCGACTCTCGTGAGCGATGGCCTCTGCACTGTATACGACCAATTTTTTGGTAAGATCATCTCTGGCAAGAGATGGCCTCTACATTATATATGAACGATGATTTGGTAAGGCTCATATCTGGTGAGCGATGGCCTCTACACTGTATACGACTGGTGATTTGGTAAGGCTCAGCTCTGGTGAGCGATGGAATGAGGAAACGCACACCCGAGGTTCACTATGCACAAGGGTGAGTCAACATTCAGTTGCTTATGTTCTTTGTGAGAAGTATTCCATGAATTTATTCTCTGTCTGATGAATTGTAAAATATTTGGAGAGGTTCTATGTAAAAAAAATGAGAGGATCAATGTAACATAACTCATGTTGCTTTCCTCTATTTGAGGGTTGACAATGTATGACAGTTGAGCCTCCGTAAGCATTTTCCTCTCGATAACTCTACTATGTTTATGGTTCCATTTGTAAGTTGGGTGAAAACCTTTAGATGTAACACTCAGGTTTAAGGTTTATTGTGTTTTCTCTCGGTTGGTTTTCAGTCTTCAAGCATATAATATTTTTCGGTCCCTTCCCAGTCAGAACGTGGTTAAATCGTTATTATAAGTTGAACCCTCTGATTTATCTCATTTTTGTTTATTCATCATTCATATCACTGATATTATTACACTTTAGAAGTCATCCAAAGATCTCAAAGTTTACTACGCTGGTTGATGTTATTCAGACTTGACTGTATTAAAAATCTGTAGGAAATTCCGTAATTTACATTCTATATATAAATGGCAATTTAATAGGACCTTATTCATTTGAAACAACAATTATTTTTATCCTCTGGTTGTAAAAATATTTCCTCTACCGATAAGAATCTTGTTTTTTCCTATGGCCACATCAACAACATCCTTCGCTTGATCTCTTATTTGATACAATTATAGAATTAAATCATTTATGAAAGGTTAACCTATGTATTTTTTTCTTACTATAAATTTCTATGTACTCAGACTTTCACATTTTACATTTCTATAATGTTGTTTAGATTTAATGATCCCTCTATTGTGAATATTCTTAGGTCGCATCTTGTGCACCTCTATGAATTCTTATTAGTTTAATATTTATTCACTTTGATTGTTACCCCAAATCGTAAATTCCAACTGTGTGTTACATGGATTTAAATTGGTAGTTCTGTTAAATCGTTGACCTTCCCACAATCGACTCCTTCCATTTATTTGGTCATCTACACAGGGTTTGGAGATTCCTATTATGTACTTCCTTTTTTATCACTCTATGCACTGTCTATTTTGATGATAATTGGTTTCAATTCTTTTCTTACTGTCTCTTCCTCTATTTTACAAGTGAAAGGTTCTATGCACAGATATATGAAATTTATGATGGGCCCTTTCTATTTTGCAAGGGTACCCATCAGTCGGTTCTAGGTCCACTCCTCCTCCTCCTGGATCCTTGACAGATTGTATCACAAGGAACAAAATACGCTCTAGTTTTCGTCGGGACTCAAGCTAAGTTTTTTCCCTTGGTTTATTATACTATTTAATTTCCGTAGAATTGAAATGCTAGCAAGTTACTAAAACCCTCGATTTTACTTCTTTCCAAGTTGGGCAAGCTGGTGTAAGCGGATGAAGGAAGCATCAGACTCGAAAGGTATCCGAGTTCCATGTCCTTCCTTGACCAATCTATGCATGTATTAACTTGAGTTACATACATATTCTGTGTATATTTCTTAGAGCTCTGTTTACAATACAAGAGGTTGTGGAGTTTTTGGTCTATGGTACTCCAACTATAATATTTTGAACAATGGTCGATTGAATACAATGGTTTCTTTTGCAAGATACTTTGAATTCTACTAAATCACTATATTTATGTGGTAATAATGAATGTATTCGGACTATTATTCATTCTATCTATTCTCTACGATGTTTCTGTATGTGCAGATTTGAATAGTAATTCAGAATATATATATATATATAATGGCCAATAGGAACATAAAAATAGTTCTACTATTTCTTTATGTATGAGCGCGCACACACACACACACACACACACACATTTAAGCATATATGTACAACCATCACATTTCAAATAAAAAATATTTCCAGTATCATTTTACTATGATAATCCATAGTAAAACATGATCATACAGCCCCCTAAGAATTGATTTCACTTATGTATACACAACCAAGATATTCCTAACAAATAATAACCATGTTGAGGAAAATATATGAAATGATCTTACTCAAGCATTTTCATATTCTGCTTGACTAAAGTGAAATAGATGAGAATATCACCCTATGTTTATAGCCATAAAAAATAAAATCCTAACTCACAAGTATTGATTACAAGTGCTTAGGCTTTTCCTTTTTATAAATAAAAGCTTGTTGGAAAATTCATTTTAATGTGATTTTCTGAATATAATACTTGTTGAAATAAATGTAGAGACAGAAGTAAGCACACGAAGATGATAATAAGGACAAATGAGACATAAATAAATCCTTTATTTCATTCCAATTCACCAAAGAGTCATTCGTTTTACAAACTTTCATGCAGAAATTTTGGACCAAAGTCAAACTTAGACATCCCCGATGGAACATACAAAAGGGCCTCTAACAGAAAATCAAAAAATGAACTCTAAAAGCTAGATCATCTTGCCACAGATTGTTTCCCACTTGACTCTACATAATATCCTTTTCCAATCATTAAAACTAATTCACAAACAAATAAGTCTACATAGACTATGAAAGATAGATCAACACCTCTGAAAAACAAGTCTCTGAATGATGTAATTCAACCCTAAATCTTGATGTCTACAATAAGACCCTGCTATCATAAAAAATAATTAGGCTGGTGATAAATCAAGGTATGAATGAAAATTGAACTAGATCAACATAAACTCAAAGCGAAAACCCTAGTATGCTTCTCCTTCTATCCTCCTCTTGTTCCTCCCTTTCCTTTTCCTATTAAGAAAATTAGAATTGGTTGAAGTAGTTCAACTACCTCATTAGTTAAGTTAACTAAAAACTCAACCAAATTTTTAGTTAGGGGGAAAAGTAATAAATCATAATAAGGGTTATAATTAAATAATAACTAGTAGGTGGCACTCCTTGTGACTCCCATTTAACTCTTAACAATTATAGAATAACTAGTTAATTAAACAAAAGAATATCTCCTTGTGGCTCCCATCATCACATGCATGTTTGACAATTTATCTCATTGATATTTGATTATTTAAAAAAATTCATTACTCATATATCCAAAACAAAACATGTTGTCCAAAACTTCTGAAGTCAACTGTCATCAACAATAAATAAAATTAAAACTCAAAATCCATATTTTCCAGTCAGGGATGCAATCTTTCCTTGATTGCTACTATCATCCGTTGATTTCCCTAATTTTTCCTTTCGCTGTACTGATCCCTTATACCTAATCTCGCTGATTACATGAGAAAATCATCCCTCAAATGCATCCGGGAAGACACATATTTATAAGAGCCATTGGAGGGTGAGGAAGGGGCAACAATTGCTTTTCCTTTGTCAGGGTTATGGTGGGCCTCGGTTTTCAATATCTTGCTAGCATGGGAGGACTGCACTAGTGATTGGACAGGTGCAACTTGGACAATCTGGTTAATAGGTGAGGGAGAAGGTAAGGAAAAATTGGGCCAGCCACAATGTTGGGAGACTGTCGGGTGGACAATCTCTTGCCATCTGTCATTTTTAGGAACCTTGGGTTGCAATGAAACATGAGGGGGCTTGTGGGGCTTGGAAAGGAGGCCTTGCAGGCCTAGTTTGTACCACTCCTTTCCCATTCCAATTGAAAAATCCGGCCTGAAACAATTGGTCTAACTCTTGTGAGTCGACGTGAAAGTGTATGGAGAATATTGGCCTTATTGGGCCTATGTTCCAATTAATTCTCCCTCAGTTTCCTCTGCCATGGCTACCTCGACTAAAGAAGCTCATTCCTACATGCATTATTGATTAGAAAATATTCCTTTACAACCATACATGAAAACTCCTTAAGAATATGAAATAGAATTTGCCTCAACAACATATCAGACTCATGCAATCCAATCCATATAAATTGTTTAATTGTTGTCAATGAGCAAGGGGTGAAAAAAAGGTCCTGGGATATGCAAGGGGTTTGTATTGAGCGAAACATGGTATAATGAGGGGGAAAAGAAACACGGTTATTACTCAAAGACAACACACAATCAACTATAATGCAAAACAAAGAAAATATCATTGTGATCCAACCAAGAAATCACGACTTCAAATTGCTTCAATACATAATTCTTCTTGACTGTAATTAAATTTTAGAACAGGGAGTGAAAAATGGATGTGGGAAGGTGAGGGGGTTGTAATTAGCGAAGAACAAAATAATGGTAGGGAAAGAGAGAGGGTACTATTCACAAAATTAATTAAGTAATCCATAAAATCATTCCATATCAATGTAAAAGATCCAACACCAAACACAATTATCACTGTACCAAAAGAACAACTATTGTGTAAAATTTAAAAATTATGTGCATTAACTTTTCACTTTTCACATTCAATCTGTAACACAATGTCATAAAAAAAAGACAGTATGAATTCCACAACAACCTGTAGAGGAGATTTGTTATTCTCATTTATCCATTTAATGTTTTAAAACAATTCCCAAATGAATATACAACCAATTATTTCCAGTCTGTTCAACGCCAAATTATCAACCACTGCCCACAAATTATTACAATCATCAAATACAGACGCAAAAATCATGCTCGATCTCATCCTCTAATTTGTTTAATAATTAGATTGTAATGAAATTATACTCTCACAGATTTTGTGCTTATCTCTGCTAGGAAACATGATATTCATCAATACACAACGGACAACCAAAAACAACCATCAATATTTTTAATATAGAGAACTTGAATTTCCATTTGAACTCAGACAACAATCACCATTCAACACATACTATGTTGTAGAATACATAGACATTCGAAAAAAATGCAAGAGAACTTCCATGACTGCACAGGTTAAATCACTATGAATCTAACATCCACAATGTTGGGCTATTAGTTCAATACAACGAGGCAGCAACAACATGCGTGATTTCATCTCACAAATTGATCAATTTAACAAAACCATATGGTTTAAAAAACTATGACCCTCTGTAATGGCGCAATCAACAATCTCCATAACATATACAGTGGATGGCCATGCCATGGTTACCACGATTGCAATACTCCATATGAAAAATTAAAACACATAGTCACAACAATCAATAACTCAACTTAACATGTTGTAGCAATGCCACACATATACCCATGCATCACGCACGAAGCAACGTTGTGCATTAATCAACTGTTAACTAATGTTGGGTTAACAATTCAAAAATTATAATGCAAGAGACAATGACTGTGCATTCAATCCAATTCTCCAATCAACCAAATTACCATGATAAGTTTATTAATTTGATTGTCATAATACTCAATTCAGTGACTCAATACCAAATCCAACACTATTTCCAACATAATCAATAGAGACGAGCCAAAAATCAAACATTGTTGACAATACACCACGAATCCATAACAACCAACGATATACTCGACAAGCCATAATGGTCCCCTCTATCAACACTCGGACTTGAGAAATCAAAGTTTTTCCCTATGGGCCAAAACAGGGAGACTAGAGTCGACTCCTCTCATCGGTGAAAACCTCCGAGACCAACGGTGCACACACAGGGTATACTACCAATGAGATTTCAGAGAGGGTGACAGGTCACGATATTGGAGAGACTCTAAACAGAGGAGCAAAGGCTCCATTTTGGCCTTGTAAAAATACTTAGAACACTCAAGTTATAACCCTTGTGGCTCTCCCAATCAAACAAACAACCACGCTGAGATAAAATAGAGACGAGAAAAAGAAATATCACCCAATGTGAAACCATCAATAGCATGAATAAACCCATACCCAAGTAAGACAATGCGCGGTGACACAAGGCATTTCAAAACTAGTAAACCCCATAAAAACTAAAGATTGGGTATGGTGATACAAATATGTGGATACAACCAACCACTCTATACCAAATGAAACCCTCCAACTAAAACCAACAAGGATGACAGAGAGCCCTTATGGATGCTAACACTCAGAACGACCAATATCACTGTGACTTCAAACATTATCGCAATGAAACCCACCAACGATTCATTCCAAAAATATATCACAAATTTACACAGTTGCTAACTTAAGGAAAGCACAGACACATAAATCCAGAGCCAATATCTATTTCATAACCAGAGTAGATTCTTGGATGGCAGAAAGGCATACCTATAACCAAGAGCACCTTAAAACGCGAGTTGGCCGAGTGGTTCTTCCTCTACTTGAAAGTCAGAGCCTAACCACAACAAAAAAAGTTGAACAATAGCACGAATATGGTGGTGGCCAATGGAAGGAGTAAGGGTGATGCATAGTAAATGCATGTTGCCTCCACCTTCCAGTAATTCAATTCCTCAGTACACGCCAACCCATTAATCCATTAACCATTCAATTAAACCATGCATTGGAATTAGCATCTATCACTTGTCAAACACGCCACCCATATCAAATTTATCCATTTCCAACTTATTCCATGACACATATCAACCATATTTCATATAACTCAACAAATCACATAGCTATTAACTTGTTATAGCAATCATTCTAATTTTAAATGCATGTAGGGTAGCATATTAGCACAGTATAGTTCCTTTGTTTCTTATTGCATTTTGTTTATATTGTTTTTGCCTCTCTTTCCCACTTCTCTTATATATTATTACTAACATGTCTCTTGTGAAGGTGTCTTAGTAATGGATCAAAGAAAACATAGAAATGATAACAATGGATAACATAGGCTGTTGTAACATAAAATTTGAGCCTAGAGAAGCAAAAAAAATACATAACATGCCTTATCCATCATCCAATTGTCGTAATTAGAAACAACACATAATAGGCCTTATCCATCGCCAATAAAACCAAGATTTCATCAACCATGTAAGCAGTGTCGAACAATAGCATAAACATGAAATAGGAATCATATCCGATCTCCCAATCTACAAGGGGGTCCCACCTACTAGTATTATTTATCTTGTTAGCTTATAATAATAGGATTTTAGCAATACTTTGCGGGAAAAACGTCGTTCCGATTTTAATCGTCAACAAACTATCAAATCCACAGAGAAAATTGTTTAAAACAGATTTAGAACTCAGAACTCATGGTTTCACAGACCAAGAACAACATGTTAATAAGATATAACCACAAAGATTATGCAACAGGAGGAATCAATGGAAAAATGACCAGGAATTCAGGAATCACTCATGAAAAGTGTTAAGTATGAGGGGTTTTACCATTATGTGCATAATCGTTCAACTAGGATCAGTTCTTATCTTCAAGGATAAAAACAATGGAATTGCTCTTTAAAATATCAATGGATGAAGAAATGGAAATAAGAAGCGGGAGATAACTAATTCTTTATAAGACAACAATGGAAATAGATAACAAATTCAAGGGTTCCTTAAGGGGAAACATCGCAACAGTCTTTTAAGCTTGATTTTCATTGACTAACAATGCTTTGCAGGAGTGTCAATGTGGCAGAACTGATCCAACACCTTATTTTGACCAAATTAACTAAAATATGGTAGGAAACGAAAACATGACAGAAGTAAAACTGCAAGTTTAAAAAAACAACAATAAAATGATAGAAATGAAAAAGAATTAGGAAATTTTTAAAACACAGAGAATAATTCAAACTACTATAAACAAAAAAAAAAATAGCAAAAAACTGAAAAGCATAGCTAGACTACTAGTATACAGAAAATCCAAACAACATTAGAACCTTTCATGTTGGTCCCTCGTAATGTTGTTGGATTACTGAGAGGTGGGGTGAATCCGTAATAGCGTAATTATAATCCTTTTTCTCCAAATAATGCAAGTGTTATATCAATGTAGACTTATTATCCAATAATGAGCAATAAGAAATGAACAATCACACACATACACAGTACACCAGTGTTTTACGTGGAAACCCAAATCGGGAGAAAACCACCAAATACTTGATCTTATATGTATTGAAGAATTACATTCATTGGAAGCACCAACTTCCTTTGTTTTCCATTTGCAACTGGAAGGAGGCTCCAACCCCCTATTTTCTTAGGCTACAACCTGAGGGAAGCTCCAACTCCCCAATTCTCTTGCTACAACTAGAAGGAGGCTACAAAACCCTATGTTCTCCAACTACAACCGGAAGGTGGCTACAACCACCTATCCTTTCCCCATCCAACCGCATTGAAGCAGAAGTAGAATGATGGAACCACTGTTACACTATCATTTTGAGATATATTTCTATAAAAATGTACCAATAAACTTGAACCATGCATCAACCTGTACCTCAACCTGTAATCAACCTGTACCATAAACAAGTGCATCAACCATGAACCAACCTGTACCAAGCAATCTGTAATCAACTTGCACCATAAACAAGTGAAACCAACCATGTACCAAGTATGTACCAATAATGTGTCAAGTACTCATCAACTATGACTCATCAATATGTACCAACATCATCAACTATACACCTCATGTATGTGCCAACTCATAAACTACTTGTCTCAACCATGTACCCAACTTGTACCTCAACCAAAATCCCTCATCAGTTTCATCATCCAAATATGATTTGTAACTTTGTAATAGACCTTTTGTATATGATCACATACCTGGAAACCTTCCTTAACTTTAACAACAAGAGACTAGCATTTTCATCAAACGTTTCTTTAGTCTCACAAGACTAGTTTTGGATTTGTCAACAACACTAACTTGAAATAATCATAACTTTGTACATGTAATGAATAAAAATCTGAAACTGATACACAATGTTCTTCAGTGTGTTTTATGAAATTATTCTAGGTTTCACTACTTGGAACCTCTCATAAAAGGCGTTATGTTAAAAATGGCACACCTTGCTGAATTTTGGCTTATTCTATAGAGTGACCTTGTAGAGCGTGTGCCGCACGGAATATTTTTTGAATTGATATGAAAATAATACACACCATAATATAGACTATACTATAACCAACACATTTTTTCTTACTACATTTGGATCTGTTATGAAGAAGTTATGACGTTTTTACCCGAAACACCTATTTTTGACTAGTTTCAGGACTAGCCACAAACCCTATTTTCCACGGAGTGTAACTCCAAGAATACAACGAGCCAAAAGATGAGTTTTTTACCACAGATACTTGGATATGTTTTATCAAAGGAATAGAAATTTCATAGTCTGAATCATTCTATAAAAAACGTTATTTCTAAAATTGTGAGATGGCCTGAACAAAACATACCTTAGAAAGCATCATCAAAAGAATTTATCCTTCCTTGAATTCCGGCCTTATTTTCTTCAATTTCCTCAGAAATTTGCCTGAGATATCCTTTGGTGACCTCAGACACCTATAGGTATTCAATATTCTCAAGTGTGTCTAAAATGGGAGAGCCTTTCCTCTTATTTATACTCTCCAAGTAGCTTCCTTAAAAACATCTTCTAGGTCACTTTGCCCACTTTCCTTATTTTAGGGTTAACCCACTTCTAATTTCTCCATTAAATTTATTATTTAAATAATGTATTTTGTATTCACTTTGAATTATAGTACACTCATCACTTCACTTTATAATTTACCTTCTAAAATCTCTTAAACCACTTTGACTACTTTGACCTTTTGGGGCTTCTAGATGACATAAGAGGGTCCTCCAACTTCATAAGGCCATAACTCTCAAACCGTCAGGAGTTATGTGATGTTCCACATACCACCAAAAATGGAATGAAATGTAATATCCATCTAGAATATTATTACCTTCAAATATATAAAAAATCATACTGTTATCCATCAAACAAACTTGGGATCATTACCCAAACCTGGGTTCTCCAACTTCACATGCTCATCAATCTCTAACCGTGAGGAGTTATGTGACGTTCCACATACCACTGGAAATGGCATGACAATAACTATCCATCTAGGATAGTTTCCCTGACAAATTAACTGTCCTTCATCTCATTATTCTATAATTAAGCATGGGTTCTCTTACTTCGCGAAGCGTCTTCCCGTGAGGGATTTCACCATAAGGGGACCACTTTGGAGTTCATACATATTTACTTCTTATCAACCATGACAAGAAAATAATGAGTCATATTTACATCAAAATATATTGGGTCCATTACCCAAACCTTTGTGCTATGGGGCTTTCTTCAAGGGTTGACATCAATGACAACTAACATTAATCAACAATATCCCCCTTTGGCATTGATGGCAACACTCTGATGCAATACTGAAATCATATCACTCATTCTCCCCCTGTAACCATTCCTATGTCCTCTGCATGTGATAAATATGCTCCCCTTGGAACCATGCCTCTGTCTTCTACATCTGATAGATCTCTCCCCCTTTGTCATCAGTGGAAAAGGTATCTTTCCATTTGGGGTTTCTCCCCCTGACTGAACTGTTCTCTTATGGTGCTCCCTCATGTAAATTTAAGACATATAAGATAAGAATTCATAAATTATTCATTTTGGAGTACAATAACTCCAAGTCTCTGGCGAAGATATTCAAAGGATTACCGTGGAAGTGGTTTTGTGAAGATGTCTTCCACTTGTTCTTTTGTGCCCACATACTCAACTGTGATGTTCGTTTCTGCAACCTGCTTCTATAGAAAGTGATACTTTATTGGAATGTGCTTCGTCTTGGATTGAATCATCGGGTTCTACGAGATATTTATGGTGCTTGTATTTTCAAAATATATTCGAATGGGCTCATCAAAATCAACCTATATATCTGTCAGAGTTTGTTTCATCCAAAGAACCTATGTACAACATGATTCTACTGCAATATACTCTTCCTCTGTTGTAGATAAATATATTGATGATTGTTTATTGCTTAGCCATGATACTAAACACTCACCCAAGTAGAATGCTTCTCCACTGGTTCTTCGTCGGCCATCAATACAACCTACCCAATCTACATATGTGTAGGAAATAAGTGATAGATCATTTCCTTTTGGATACCATAATCCAAACTCTTATGTTCCTTTGAGATATCTGGAAATCCTCTTCACTGCTAACACATGTGACTCCTTTGGTGCTGCTTGAAATCGTGCCACTTGTCCAACTGCCTGCATTACATATGGTCTGGATGCTATCACATATAGTAGGTTTCCAATCATTGACCTATATTGCCTCTGATATGTAGACTTAGAATCATCATCTTTGCTTAACTTGCAATTGGTTTGCATGGGAGTGATAACTGGTTTGCAATCTTCCATTCCAAACCTCTTTAGCATTTCTCTGATATACTTGGTTTGAGAAATAAATATTCCTTGGTTTCTTTGACGTATCTGAGGTCCCAAAAAGAAGGATAGTTCTCCAAGAAATGACATTTCAAATTCATTCTACATATCTTTTGCAAATTTCTGGCTTAACCTGTCATCATCACTACCAAAACTAATATCATAAACATAAACTTCAATTAATAAAATATTACCTTCACTTACCTTGATGTAGAGGTTGTTGTTTGCACTTCCTTTTCTGAACCCTGCCTGCTACAGATACTTATCTAGTCTAGAGTACCATGCTCTATGAGCCTATTTTAGACCATACAAGGCCTTCTTTAATTTACACACATAATTTTGGTTCTTTGACAACTAAAATCCTTCTGGTTGTTCAATGTAGACTTCTTCTTCAAGTTCCCCATTCAGAAAAGATGATTTTACGTACATATGATATACTTTAACATTTTTGAAGCATGCATAGGCTAAAAGCAACTGGATTGCTTCCATTATGGAAACTAGGGAAAATGTCTCTTCAAAGACGATTCCTTCAATCTATGCATATCCTTTACATACAAATCTAGCTTTCTTCCTTGTAACGTGTCCATCTTCATTTAATTTATTCCTGAAAACCCATTTTTTTCCGATCACATTCTTATTCTTTGGTCTTGGAACTAGTTCCCAAGTGTCATTTTTCTCTATTTGATCCAATTCTTCATTCATGACCTTATGCCAAAATTCATCCTTGTTGGCTTCTTGAAAACAGTTTGTTTCAATTGTAGATAAGAGTGCTATGTGTGTTTGTTCTGGTGAATGGATTTTTCTTCTAGTCTCAACTCCTACATCTTTGTTTCTAATAATCTGATCTGAAAGATGATTCTTCTGTACTCGTTTGCTAGGTGTCTTTAGAGATACTTGTTGAACTTCCTCTTCTGTTTCTGTCGGATTCTCTTCATATTCCTCTTCTACTTCATCTTCTGCTTCTTCTTCTTCGAAAAGTTGTTCGATTGATTTGTTTTCTTCTTCCTTTAAATCTAGTCTTCCTGTTTCCTCAATTGTTACGTTGATGCTTTCCACATCTTTGTTCAATCTTAGATTGTAACACTTGTATGCTTTCCTTTTACTTGAGTAACCAAAAAGTAATCCTTTTTCCACACGAGAGTCAAAATTTTCCATTCTTCCATCTTCTCTTTTGATGTAGCATTTTCTTCCAAAAACTCTGAAGTGCTTCTCATTTGCTAGTCTTCCTTTCCATAGCTCATAGGGAGTTTTATCAGTGTTGTTTCTATGAATTACTTTGTTTTGAATGTGAATTGATGTATGCACTTCCTGTGTCCAAAATATATCTCTTAATTTGGAATCCATTAGCATTGTTCGAGCCATTTTTTGTACTGTCCCATTCTTTCTTTCAACAACTCCATTCTGTTGAGGTGTCCTAGCAACGGAGATTTTCCTTTTTATTCTATTACTACTGTAGTAGTCCATAAATTCCTTTGAAGTAAAATCTCCTCCATTATCATATCTCAAGCATTTGATTCTTGAATCCACCTCATTTTCAACCATTTCCTTGTAGATCTTGAAGTTTCCAAAATCGTCTGACTTGTTCTTGAGAAAGAAAACTGCAGTCATTCTTGTATAATCATCAACTAATAACATAAAGTATCTCTCAACTTTTAAGCCCTTTTTTGTAGTTGGTCCAACTATAACAATATGCACAATTTCTAGTGGTCTTGTTGATGAATATTCCTTTGATTTGAACCCGGTCTTTGTTTTCTTTCCTTGTTGACAATGCTTGCATAAAGTGTTGGTTGGTTTCGTGATATGGGGTATTTCTTTGACTGCTTCTCTTTTGCTGACTTTGACAAGGTTATGAAAGTGCATGTGACCCATTCTTCTGTGCCATAGCCAAATTTCATCTTCCTCTCCTACAAAACACTTTTCATTTCCAGTTTCACTTAACACATATATGTTGTTTGAAGTTCTTGCAGCTGTACTAACCAATTTCCCTGAACCTTCTCTTCTTATCTCACACTTTTGTGAATCAAAAGTAACTTTATCACCTTGGTCACACATTTGAATAACACTTAAAATATTATGTTTCATATCTTCTACCAGTAGAACATTTTGTGCCTTTTTATTCTTGTTCCCAATTCAGACTATGCCTTCTCCAATGATTTTGGCTGAATTATCATTTCCGAAGGAGACTGATCCATTTCTTTCCTTTCACAATATAAGAAATTTGTCTCTATCACCTGTCATGTGTTTTGAACATCCACTATCAACATACCAACCGTGTTTCTTCTGCTTAGCTTATAGAGCGACTGTGCATTCTTCATTGCTATATTGATCTTGCTTTCTTATCCATGTCATTTTCTGAGGTTCTTGTCTATGACTGTTTTTATTTTGTTGGGGTTCTTTAAGAGGGACTGTCATTTTACTTTTTTTGGCCTCGTGTCCAAAATTTTTACATTTGTAACATTACACTTTAGTGCTCAAAGATTCAAACCTATTGTAACTTCTTCTTTGTGTTTCACTAGGTCTTCTTGAGTAACCCCTTTGTGTATGACTCTCAAAGTTGTTATTGTTCCTGTTGTTAGCTATGCAATTCAAAGCTTTATGTCCAAAATCATTACATGCATAACATAAACCAAAAAATATAGTTTGATACGTGGGATTTGAAGATCTTCTGAAAGAAGGTGCTCTTATGAATCCTTCTTCTTCTTGGGGCCTATCTGTCTATTGTTGATTCTGAAATCTAAATCTTCTTGGTGGAGGAGTGTCCCTGTAATCTTCCTTGTATATATTCATATCCCCTTTGATTGTTTCTACATAACTTTTTGGATTTGTTTCTTTCTTTGTTGTTTTGGAGCTTGATCCCTTTTCTTTTTCATTGTATCCAAGTCGATACTTGTCAAGATGATATTTTTGACTGTTGATAATGTCATCCATACCTTTTGAGATATTCTGCATATTTTTCTTTTGAATATCCTTTCTTAGTGTGAAAATATATGCTTCCAAGTTTCCAATGATCTTGTCTATTTCTTATAGTTGTTATTTGAGTGCTTCTTCAATTCTTTTATCTTCTTCTATTTGAACCTTCAATCTTGTGATCATTTATTCTAGTTCTCGGTGTCCTTTTTCTTGTCTAGTTTTAGCGTTGGTTTCTTGTTTTTCTTCTTTTCTTGTTTGATAACTTCTATGGAACACATTAATTCTTCTTGATATTCAACTTTTTCCTCTTCAATTTATCCTTGATTCTTCCATATCCTTCTTTAACTTCTTCTCTTCTTCTTGAGAGTCTTCTTTGTCATAATATTTTCTTCCATGAATAGATCTCTTCCTGTCTCACTGTCACTTTTGGATGCTTTGAAGGATGCTTCTTTTCTATATGGATTTTCATTCATTTCTCATTTCATATCTGTGAAGATTCCCTTCTGCAGTTTGTCCATGCTTATTGGAGTTCAAATAAGATCTTTCTTGTAGTGTTGATATCTTAGGTTGAATCATAGGAAGAGATCTTAGTACCTTTTGAACAATTATGCTTGGGTGTTCGATTCTTCTCCCAATCCTATGATTGCATTCATTGTTTATCCGTCGTCACAGAAGTAGAACGTAATATTCTCATCTTTGCCCTTCATTTTTGATTTGTTCAAAATGACCTACATGGATTTAAGTTTTTCTTCTTTGACTTTTTTATCTCTAACTACTTCAAATATTTGACTTTATGCAGAAATCTCTTTGGCCCGGATTTACAATTTTGCAACTTTAGTGGAGATATTGTTTCCTTTGAGACCATTCAAAGTGCATTTGTAGCTTTGGAATTATTGAGACCAAGTTTTCTTTGCTTTGTCATTTGTTGGTGGGGCCCCTTTGAAGGATGCTTCTTTTACATATGGATTTTCCTGTTCATTTCTCATTTCATATCCTGTGAAGATTCCATGCAGTTTGTCCATGCTTATTGAGTTCAAATAAGATCTTTCTTGTAGTGTTGATATCTTAGGGTTGAATCTCATAGGAAGAGATCTTAGTACCTTTTGAACAATTATAGATTATTCGATTTCTTCTCCCAATCCTATGATTGCATTCATTGTTTTGTCAAATCGTACGAAGTAGGCTGTAATATTCTCATCTTCCTTCATTTTTGGTTGTTCAAAATGACCTCTGTAAGTTTTAAGTTTTTCTTCTTTGACTTTTGTATCTCCTTCATAAATATTTCGAAGCTTGTCCGAACTCTCTTTGGCGGATTTACAATTTGCAACTTTGGTGAATATTGTTTCACTGAGACCATTCAAAAGTGCATTTGTAGCTTTGGAATTATTCAGACCAAGTTTCACTGCTTTGTCATTTGTTGGTGGAACTGTTGGTACTGTGTATCCATCTACAATTGATTGCCAAATTTCAAACCCCTGTGCTTGTATATGTGTCTTCATCCTTATGCTCCAAAAATCATACTTTTGTCCATCCAAGTTTGGTATTCCATTTTTATACAAGTTGGTACTCTCCATGATCTACCTTTCAGTGGTTAAACGGATTTTTGAAGGAACCTTCTCTGAAACCAATTGTTGGATTACTGAGAGGGGGGGTGAATAAATAATAGCGTAATTATAATCCTTTTTCTCCAAATAATCCATGTGTTATATCAATGTAGAATTATTATCCAATAATGAGCAATAAGAAATGGAAAATCACAGACAT